>JADRCD010201640.1:0-33783 GCA_019843815.1 Montemys delectorum
TTTTCCATCTATTATCCTTTGTAGGGCTGGATTTGTGGAAAGATATTGTGTAAATTTTGTTTTGTCATGGAATATCTTGTTTTCTCCATCTATGGTAATTGAGAGTTTTGCTGGGTATAGTAGCCTGGGCTGGCATTTGTGTTCTTGTAGGGTCTGTATGACATCTGCCCAGGATCTTCTAGCTTTCATAGTCTCTGGTGAGAAGTCTGGTGTAATTCTGATAGGTCTGCCTTTATATGTTACTTGACCTTTTTCCTTTACTGCTTTTAAAATTCTTTCTTTGTTTGGTGCATTTGGTGTTTTTATTATTATGTGATGGGAGGAATTTCTTTTCTGGTCCAGTCTATTTGGAGTTCTGTAGGCTTCTTGTATGTTCATGTTCTCTTTCTTTAGGTTAGGGAAGTTTTCTTCTATAATTTTGTTAAAGATATTTACTGGCCCATTACATTAGGAGTGTTCACTCTCTTCTATACCTATTAGCCTTAGGTTTGGTCTTCTCATTGCGTCCTGGATTTCCTGGATGTTTTGGGTTAGGAGCTTTTTGCTTTTTGCATTTTCTTTGGCTGTTGTGTCAATATTTTCTAAGGTGTCTTCTGCCCCTGAGATTCTCTCTTCTATCTCTTTTATTCTGTTGGTGATGCTTGCATCTATGACTCCTGATTTCTTTCCTAGGTTTTGTTCCTCAGGGTTGTCTCTCTTTCTGATTTCTTTATTGTTTCTATTTCCATTTTTAGATTCTGGATGGTTTTGCTCATTTCCTTCACATGTTTGATTGTGTTTTCCTGTAGTTTTTTTTAAGGGATTTTTGTGTTTCCTCTTTAAGAGTTTCTAGCTGTTTACCTGTGTTCTCTTGTATTTCTTTGAGGGTACTATTTATGTCTTTCTTAAAGTCCTGTATCATCACCATGAGAAGTGATTTTATATCTGAATCTTGTTTTTCTGGTGTAAGGTGTGTCTAGGACTTGCTATGGTGGGAGAATTAGGTTCTGATAATGCCAAGTAACCTTGGTTTGTGTTTATTTTCTTACTCTTCCCCCCCACCCACCTGCCATCTGGTTATCTCTAGTGCTACCTGCCCTTGCTAAATCTGACTGGAGCCTGTCCTTCCTGTGATCCTGGTTATATCAGAACTCCTTAGAGTTAAGCTGTCTCTGTGACCATGTGATTCTGGGATCCTGTGATCCTGGGCTTGTTAGAGCACCTGGGAGTGGAGCTTCCTCTGGGTGTTGTGGGACTGGCTGCGGAGCTTGTGCCCAAGATCTGCTTAGGATACCAGCCCAGAGAGACTGGAAGGAACCTTAGCCACTGGGCTGGCAGAGTTCCTGTGTGCCTGGTTCTGCTGGTCCCAGTTACTCCTGGTGTTGGGTCAGATGTTAGGTCCTCCTCATCTCTGATCCTGGGCGTGTCCTAGACACAAGTTTTTATATTATACATGAGTCTTCTGTATTATAGATCAAATTCCTAAATTACAGACATCAGTCTCTGTAATACAAATATAACTTGTTAGAAATATGCTTTGTAAACAACAATATGAACTAACTAGTACCCTCAGAGCTCCCAAACCACCAACCAAGGACTATACATGGTGGGACTGATTGTTTTGGCAGCATGTGTATAGTAGAGGATTGCAAAGCTGATCATCAATAGGAGGAGAGGTCCTCGGCCCTGTGAAGGTTCTGTGCCCCAGTGTAGGGGAATGCCAGGGCCAATAAGTGGGAGAGGGTGGGGTGGCAGGCATGGGGATGGGGAAGGCAACAGGAGTTTGTTCTTGCTTTTGTTTGTTTGTTTGTTTTTTGGAGGGGAAACTGGGAAAGGAGAAATTTACATGTAAATAAAGAAAATACCTAGTTAAAAAAAGAAATATGATTTGTAATCATATTCTCCTGTTCTGTAGGTTTTTCTAAATAGAAATTCATGTTTAATAATACTTTATTTTTCAGAGATTAAAGCTTTTAGGAGTTGAACACTTTCTTCTATATTCGCTCCAATGTGGGAAGATCAATGTTCATGGCACATTCTAAAGGTAGTGCACAGGGACAGGAAAGCACAGGGACTCTCCAAGGGTGACATGCTCAATGAACGCAAGTGAACTCATGAATACATGTGTATACTTGCTCTCAGTTTGCATCACTCTTCTGGCTTGTGCCCCTCTGCTAACCTTGCAAAGAAGTATTCACTTCAGGCCCCAAAGGTCCCCTGGGGAGCTGTAAAGCATTGGGAAGGTGTGCCTGCATCCTCATGTTCTCTCTAAGCTATTCTCTCTACTACACTGCTCTAAGTCATATCCACTGCCAAGTGGGTGTCTGCGGGGTTTTCACAGGAAGAAGCAGTCTTACCTTCTGTTCTTTACATCTGAGACCCCGGACAGAGGGAGAAAGAAACAGTTGTGTTTTCAGCTTGGTATTGACTCTGGGGCATTTTCTCTGGCCCTAGGTATTTGTGTTATGGATGCTTATTTGTGGTTTATTCAGGGAAGTCATACTTCACACTGATGATCTTATATATAGTTTCCTCAGCATGATTCCCTGGCTCATTAATTAAGCACAAAGCTATAGTGGGATAGGCCTGAGGCTGAGATGGGGGCAGGCTGCATATGCCTGTCTTCAGATCAGCTGAATTCACTGCAGAGATCTGAGGACTGATAGATGGTCTTAGCCTGGCTGCCTGCGTTTGCACATTATTTACACCAATCTATTTTGCAAGTAAAGTTTGATGTAGTCCTTTCTATGTCCCAAGTGTTGAATCAAAAAAGAAAAAAAAAAGAACTGAGGGGTTAAAAAAAAAAAAAAAGGAAGAGTCAAAAAATGTCTAGTAGAGACTGCAGTGGAAACACAGAAATCAAGGAGGACTGCATTAAAGAAACATGCTGGGTTAAGAATGAACAAAGAGCGGCTAGGCTCGCCTTACTCTGTAATGGGATATAATCAACATTCTAACATTACATAGGCAGAGCTGCCCGCCGACTACTGTTACTCGGATCACTTTCCTCTCCTGAGGTGATTGTGGCATACACATGATATACATATGGATATTACATACATATGGCTATGTAATTATTGGAACATCCATAGAGTTTTGGGACAGTAAATACCTCCACCAGAGAAAATGGAAGGGGAATTTAAAAAAAAGCAGAGCAGAATCTGGAGAAATGTCTCAGATGTTAAGAGCAGTTGCTGATATTCTGGAGATGATATTCTAGCACTCACTCAACAAGCCCAGCTCCAAGAAAGGGTAGAGACAGGAGGATTGCTGGGACTTGCTAGTGTCTAGCCTGGCCAAGAAAACCCACTTCCCACACTCTGGAAGAGCTGTAGAGGAGGGCAGCTAATGCCTTCTTCTGGTCTCAGTGTGTGGGAGCACACACTCACACACTCACACACACACACACACACACACTCATACACTCACACATACACACATGCATAGATGGCTAAGAAAACACACTTCCCATGTTCTGGAAGAGCTGTAGAGGAGGGCAGCTAATGCCTTCTTCTGGTCTCAGTGTGGGCGAGCACACACTCACACACTCACATACACTCACGCGCATGCATAGATGTTCACACAGACAAGGACACATATACACAATTTCTTTTTTAAATTAGAAGACTGAGGGAATATCTAAGTATATTCAGGTTGCTAGAACAAAATATCCCAAATTGGATAAATTGTAAATAGAAATTTGTTGCTCAAAGTTCTAGAGGGTAGAGAAGCTAAGTTTCAGCTATTAGATACTTCACTATCTGGTGAGGACTTGTTTCCTCATAGGTGCAGCCTTATACGTTACATGGAAGAAAGGGAAATTAAACTCCTTTGACCTTTGTATGGGCAGTAATGCCATTCCTGAGGGTCCCACCCTCATGAGAGTAATCAGATCTGAAAACTCCTTCTCTTAAGTCCACTCTACTGAAGGCTAAGTTAGGGAGGAGTGCTACAAATACTTGGAGAGACTTACCGTAAACACATCAATTTAGCTTAGTTTGGAGAAAACAATTTGTATCTCTAAAATGCCATCTATCCTACCACAGAGTATTTACGCAATGTGTTATTTTCTCCACAAACATAGGCACTCTCACTATTGCTTGTATCACACAAAGAAAGGAAGTTGTAAGGTTCAGGGGCTAACTGACCCTGTTCTAGATAGGAGGAGGAAGGCTGGTGGTGTTTAGATGGCTGTTTGTACTGGAAGGGAGTTAGCCATTTCACCTGTATTCCTTCAAGAATCTCATGAATGGGGCTTTTGGATGGGGACAATGAAAGGACAAGATGTAGCTACTAGTGTTCCCAGTTTAGATGGTGAATCTGCTAGAATTCACCACCTGAGGGTTTAGATTTAATATAGCTTACAAGATTAGGATTCTAGAAGCCGCGCCCAGCAATTAAGTTACCCCTGATTCTGAACTAAGTTTGTGTGGTGTTTTCCTTCACACAGCAGATCAACTGGGTTCCAGAGAGAAAGGTACAACAACAAAGAGAAGGTTTGCAAGAAGTGCACCCCAAAAAGCTGTGGGAATTTTGAAGCATGGGTTGGTGTGGTAACGACCCACCAGTGGGAACTTAGTGAGCTAGGTGGAGAGATTTTGGAGCTTTGAGTCAGAGAATCTCCCTCCGCAAGATGAGAACAGGCCGGCCATGCCTACCAGTGCCTGGCTGGCCAGCCTACTGGGGCCTGATGAAGTAGCACGAATTGCATTTTTATTATTTCCCACAATAGATGACAGACCAATGTGTTGGGTAAGAATCCACTTGAAATTTAAGATTATTAGCATGAGAGTTAGAGTTCTATTTTCTAAGTGAGGGAAAGGTGGCACTGGGATGAGTCACATGGAACCTTGAAACAAAGAAAGAGGGCTCTGAGGTTCCCTGGTGTGGAAAGAGACAAGATGGCTGCTCTGAGCCAGAGAGCCAGAGAATGGAAGCTACCTACTCCTTGATTTAACTGTGAATTTATAATATTGGGATTATTTGCTTTTAGGATAGATTTATATACCAATTTTTGTCCAAGTCACGTGGGGAATTTCACCTGTGGTTCAGAGGTAGGATAGGGGAAATTAGTTACTGACTTCAAGTAGAGAGGGCAGTGATAATTGCCTGCTATGAATAGATATTAATTAATAATGTCTGTGGCTCCAGGTAGAGAGCTCAGTAGATAGATGGTATAACAGGATGGCTGCTCTAGGCAGAGAGCTTAACAAGTAAAAACAACCTGCTTCCTGTAGGCAATATTAGTGAAAGTTTGAATTAATTGCTTTAAAGATGATATAAAGATATATTGCTCTAATAAGTCTTACAAGTACTCATATCTGTCTAATGTGGCTCCACAAGAATTTTGGGTTTAAATTTTGGTTTGACAAGCTGCCTGCTTATAAACAGGTATAGATAGAGATGTGAATCAATTGTTTTAAAGATGGTATAATAATGTCTGCAGGATTACTAACTCATATTCTTTGAACGCGGGCTCTACAGGAATTTGGGGTTCATTTTTCCTGACATGACAAAGTAGAAAAAAGCCTAAGAATAGGCACATATAGTATTTTATTTTACTTCATTTGTTTTGGATTGTTTTAATTTTCAAAATGACTGTGATTTTGAGCTTTGTGGTTATGTTATTCCTTTAGGAGAGAGGTCAAAATAAAGGTTTTTCTGGTCACTGGCTCAAGGATATGCTGATTTGGGAGAAAGGTTTTGTCTTTGCATTTTTAGAAAAGATGATTAGTGTCTATACATCTTCCAGAGTAATATGGATCAGATAAGACAAAGGGAGACCCCCCCCCAAAGAACTAAATTCCAGAGAATCAAACAAAAAAGGTATCTTGATGATACTAAAATTTTGTATTGAGAGTTATATATTACAGAATATACAGCCTTGGTAACTCTCATCGTCAGACATGCTGAACTGACCTGCTTGAACTCCTGATCTCTTGGACTTTCAGCTGAATCCAATCAGGACACAAGCATCAGAGACTAAAACAATTATTGGTGTGGCCTTCTTAAGGCCAACCAACTCCCCCATTTTCCCTACCCTTCTCCCCCTTCAAAGATATCTCAACCCCATATTCATCTTGAAGTTCTGAAGAGTCATTGTCCCAGTTACCTGGGTTTTGGGACTGGAGGTGGTTATTCTAAGTTACCTTTCTGGGAAATTTAGAAATGGTCATAATTGGAACAAGGAAGAAATAGCTAGAATTGATTGCATAACCATAATCTCATTTGGTAGAAATCTTTACAATAGTTACTAAGTTGAAGTTTCTTATTTCTTATTTTGGTAAAGAATTTATTTTGACGCAAAGTCAAGATTTTCATTGGTATAAATTGCTTCTATTGATACAAAAATTTTAAGGATACAAGGCTTGGACCAGTCCTTCTATAACTATTATTATAAACTGATTTGAGATGTTCAAGCCTATGAGTTAAGAGCCAGATAGCAAATTCTGAGATTATTGTTAGGGTGTTTTCAAATATCTTAATTATAAATATCTGAGGATAGTTAAGGAACAGCAGTCCAGATTACTTTACATAGATAGATGGTTTTCAAAAACATCACAAATCCACAGAATGTGACATTTAATGTTATTTATTCACTTGTTGTTGAGAGAAATCTGCTTCTAGCAGCACCCATTTTGTGGATTCAAAGAAGCATCTGAGCATCTAATATACCTCCAGGTGAGGTGGTACAGTGTGGCTAGGTGGCCACTGGGCAGAAATTGCCTATCTCTCCTGCAGACCTGTACTGTTCTTGAGAGGATTCAAGTTACAGGTTAGGACAGCTTAGTTCTGCTGAGACAGAATAAGCTAGTCCTTAATAATTCCTATTTTTCAATGTCTGCCAGAATATCCTGGGCCAGAAGGCTAAAGACTGATGCTCCAACTTCCTGACTTACTGGGGTAGGCAGCTGTCTCTACAATTTGTCTCAGTTCTATGTTAGGCTTCCTATATTTTCAGATAATGTTGGTAGTTCTCAGGTTTCTGACGGGGTTGAAAGACTAGTTATAGTCTGTCTCATAGTAAACTCAGGCTATTTAATATTAAGAAAATATATTTGAAAAGATAGTTTTCAGATAGTATATGAGCTAAACTAGGACATAAAATATGGATTTATGTCTTTTAAGTTAGGATAGATGACAGAGTGTTCTATTTAATTGACAAAAATGATGGACTGGGTAGTAGTCTATCTCGTACTTTATAAATTATAAAATCATAATAGTTGTGCTCAATTTATATCTGAGATAAGAGTCTTGTAATTGGACAGAAAGGGGGAAGTATTGTGGATAGCCCTGGTGCTGTTTGTATTCTGATGTTAATTCAACTTCTTTAAGAGAGGTTGTCTGGACAAGGATTGAATTAAGTACTCAGGACTTCATGTAACTCTTCTAATGAATAAAGAAACCAATCACTGGGACTTCTGGGTCGGGGGAGGAAGAGAAAAGGCAGGAAAGAGATACAGGCTTTTGGACAGGGATATCAGGAGGACAAGATACAGCTACTAGTGAGCCCTGGTTTAGATGGTGAATCCACCAGGATTCACCACCGGAGGATTTAGATTTAATGTGGCTTACAAGATTAGGATTCTAGTTACTGTGCCCAATGATTGAGTTACCTTTTATTCTGGAAAAAAAAAAAAGAATCTAATGAATGGTGTCGTAGCTTCCAGATCACAGAGAGAGTCATCCTTATCACTGCTCAGAATCAAACAATGTCTGTCTTAATTTGAGGTCATAGGTTTTTTTTTTTTTTTTTTTTTTTTTTTTTTTAATCAGCAATTTGTGCTCTTATTCACCAGTGCTGATTGATTGAGAGCTGTTGCCTGGAAGGATGAGTGGAAAGACCCTGAGTTCATGCTCAGTTACTATGTCTGATACTGGTGGAATGGGGTATTGGCTTCTAATACAGACATAGTAGAATGAATGGATTTCTATGGTTTATATTTTGGAAGATTTAATTGTAGATTCTGCAAATGGGCAACTTTGGATAATACCTCTTGCAGAATGTTTCTTTCTCCTCCTATTTCTGCTCCAGGTACTCCAGAGAGTAGAGTTTCCTACTCTTTCCCAGTCCCCGCCTACCTCATTTATTCTGCAAAAGGATTCCTTTCATAAAATGACATTCTCCTCCTGAATGAGGAATAATGGTGTGGAATGCAGAGAAATCTCTTTCCAGTGTGAGTGTCCAGTAAAGGAACCAGTGGTAGGATGGTGGACTCCAGCCAAGGATGGCACAGTTTTGCTTACTGTAGATGTGATGTCAGCATCAGTGTTGTTCTGATAGCATATATGGAAACACTGAACCAATTCACACACTGAGACATAAGCTGCTACTTTAGTTTTATCAATGGCAAATATTTCTCAAGCTTTTATCTGTATTTAAAATTTTAATGTTAAGTATTAGGTTGATGAATTTAAACCTTTGATTTTCTTTTACATATCAAAACCCTTTCTACATTATTTCGCAATTTTTTTCTTTAAAGATTCATTATTTATTTTATGTATATGAGCACCCTGTTGCTGACATAGCACAAGAGGGCATCAGATCCCATTACAGATGATTATGAGCACCATGTGGTTGCTGGGAATTGAACTCATGACCTCTAGAAATATACCCAGCATTCTTAACCGCTAAGCCAACCCCTCTCATGTCTATTTTTTTCCATTTATTTACTTATCTACTTGTAGTGCTTAAAATCCACAAGCTTCTCCTGAGCCATACCTCCACTTTCTTCTATGCCTCTGTGGAGATTCCACACACAAAACATGCATCTGCCTCCTAGTAGAGTCCTGTCTGGCCTGTACCTGTGGGGTTCTAGGTTCTGAAATCGAGCCACTTCACACTTACCACACCATTTCACTTTCCAGTTGCGATTAGCATCAACTCCATGGCAGTGAAACTTAGAGTCTCTGGACCTGGTTTTTCTCCAGAATCGATCCTAGATGTGATTGAAACATCAGGCAGAGAAGAAGGTGCTTAAAAGATGTTTTAGTTTTCATGTCAGCCGCTGTGATAAAAATACCCCGACAAAAGGGAACTCGGAAGAGAAAGGGTTTGCTTAGATTACAATTCTAGCTGCAGTCTATCATATTTGGGGAAGTCAAGGCATGTGGAGCGCTGTTGCCGTGCCTTAAAGATCGCACTGGCCAGCTGGAGCCGTTGGAGTAAACAAGTCCTTATTTGGACCCGGGGGCGTGCCCACCAGTGGCCTGATTCTACGTCAATGCCTGGTAGCCTATGACTGTGTGCAACGTGGTATGGGCTCATGGACAGTCCTACGAAAGGTATATAGTCAGACTCCTGGTGGGGCCATTCTGCCACTCTGCTGTAACCGTTAAGCAAGACATTCCTGAGTAAACTGTTGCTGGAAGAAAGTGGTGTGCTGGTCCTTCTTCCTTGGCAGTCAGGGTCGTCGGCGCCGCGCAAAGGCAGAATATCAAGTAGCTAGTCTTATTGAGCAAAGAGAATAAATTCATCCTTGTTTGCTTGTTTAGTACTTTGCTTTCTCTTCTTATATCCAGTTTAGGGCTCAGTCCACAAAACAGTACTGCACATAGTGGGCTAGGTTTTCTTACATGAAGTTACAATCACAGCAGTCCCCCCATAGGCCAACCTGCTCTAGATCCCACAGGACTCAAGATTATGTCATGCTGAGAGTTAAAACCAACCAGCACATGCACATGTTAGTTGCTCACTGGGTTAAGACATCACATTACTTTGGGGGTGAATTTCTCCATGCATAGACCAGCTAGGGGAAGACAGATGTGAAGATTCGCCCAGCCCCAGCCTCATGCTCTGCCTTTCAACACCATCCAGTGTCTCCTATAGTTTTGACTCTTCTTTTTCTTAGACAAGTTGATACAATGTATTTTGGTCATTTTTTACCTCCATCTCCCTTGGGTTCTCTTTATAGGCTAACTGAATAGGTTAGGTGAGACTAGTGATTTTTTTTTTTTTTATCAATTTATTTGGAAAGAGAAATCTTTATTTCTGTGAAACCTTATGTGAAAGCACATTATGAAAATGATTGAGGAGGAAGCTTCTCGTGTTTCTTGAACTCATTAGTGGTAAGCGGACCAGCAAACTTCTTTCTTGGCTCATCCCTTTCTTATGACCCATTCAGTCCTTTTCAATTGGATAGGCAGAGCAACTTACATGTGTCCAGCTGAAATGGTATCCATCGACATTGAACACAGGCATGACATAGAAATACAGATGATTCAACATTTTTTTCATGGCTGGATCAGTCTTGTAGGTCAGAATGGCCTGAAAGACAAAGGAGACACTGTCCTTAAGGATGGACACCAAAAAGTGAGTTTAAGGGGAAAACACTTGAGAGAGATCCTTACTGCTCAGAGAAAGACCATACGTGCTGGACTGAACGGTAACACGCTAACGTGTACTGAGCTCTGTTTTTCTCTTAGAGTGAGACTCTTGATTACCACTATTACTGGTAATAATACCAATGTCAATTCTTTCTTACCAATAATAATAACTCTCGATTACCAATTTATTAACAGAGTCAATAAACAGAGTAAGTGAATAACTTCTTACAATGTTTCAGCTCTGGCTAAATATTTGGACTTTATTTTTATTCTTGGTTATTTTCTTTATTTACATTTCAAATGTTATCCCCTTTTCCAGTCCCCCCATGGAGACCCCTATTCCATCCCCTCTCCCCCTGCTTGTATGAGGATGTTTCTCCACCCACCCACCCACCTACTCACTCAGCCTCTCCACCCTCACATTCCCCTATATTGGGACATCCAGCCTTCTCAGGACCAAGGGCCTCTTCTCCCATTGATGCCAAGAAGGCCATCCTCTGCTACATATGTGGCTGGAGCCATGGGTTCCTCCATGTGTACTCTTTGGTACAATGCTTGGCTGCGAGCATCCGCCTTTGTACTTGTCAGGCTCTGGCAGAGCCTCTCAGGAGACAGCTATATCAGGGTCCTGCCAGTATGCACTTCTTGGCATCCGCAATAGTGTCTGCATTTGGTGACTGTATATGGGATGGATCCCCAGGTGGGGCGTTTCTGGATGGCCTTTCCTTCCATTTCTACTCCACATTTTGTTTCCATATTTCCTCTCATGAGTATTTTGCTCCCCTTCTAAGTAAGACCACACTTTGATCTTACTTTTCTTGAGCTTTATATGGTCTGTGAGTTGTATCTTGGGTATTTCGAGCTTTTGGGCTAATATCTACTTATCAGCGAGTTCTTTTGTGATTGGGTTACTTAACTCAGGATGATATTTTTATAGTTCCCTCTATTTTCTTAAGAAGTTCATGAAGTCATTGTTTTTAATAGCTGAGTAGTACTCCATTGTGTAAATGTACCACATTTTTTGTATCCATTCCTCTGTTGAGGGACATCTGGATTCTTTACAGTTTCTAGCTATTATAAATATGGCTGCTATGAACATAGTGGAGCATGTGTCCTTATTACGTGTTGGAAAATCTTCTGGGTATATGCCCAGGAGTGATAGAGCTGGGTCCTCAGGTAGTACTTTGTCCAATTTCTGGAGGAACCACCAAACTGATTTCCAGAGTGATTGTACCAGCTTGCAATCCCACCAGCAGTGGAGGAGTGTTCCTCTTTCTCTACATCCTCTCTAGCATCTGCTGTCATCTGAGTTTTTTATCCTAGCCATTCTGACTGGTGTGAGGTGGAATTTCAGGGTTGTTTTGATCTGCATTTCCCTGATGACTAAGGATGTTGAACATTTCTTTAGGTGCTACTCAGCCATTTGGTATTCCTTCATTGAGAATTTGCTGTTTAGCTCTGTCCTCCATTTTAATTATTATTATTATTATTATTATTATTATTATTATTATTATTATTATTATTTTGGTTTTTTGAGACAGGGTTTCTCTGTGCAGCCCTGGCTGTCCTGGAACTCACTCTGTACACCAGGCTGGCCTTGAATTAAAAAATCCACCTGCCTCTGCCTCCCAAGTGCTGGGATTAAAGGCATGTGCCACCATTCCCCCAGCTCTGGTCTCCATTTTTTTTTTTTAAAGTGTTATATGGTTCTCTGGAGTCTAACTACTTGTATTCTTTGTATATATAGGATATTAACCCTCTATAGGATGTAGCATTGGTAAAGATCTTTTCCCAATCTGTTGGTTGCTGTTTTGTCCTATTGTCAGTGTCCTTTGCCTTATAGAAGCTTTGTAATTTTATGAGGTCCCATTTGTCAATTGTTGATCTTAGAGTATAAGCCATTGCTGTTCTGTTCAGGAAATTTTCCCCTGTGCTCATGTGTTCAAGACTTTTCTCCACTTTCTCTTCTATGAGATTCAGTGTATCTGGTTTTATGTGGAGATCCTTGATCTACTTGAGATTTGTATAGGGAAATAAGAATGAATCAACTTGTATTCTTCTACATGTTGACTGCCAGTTGAACCAGCATTGTTTGTTAAAAATGCTGTCTTTTTTCCACTGGATGGTTTTAGCTCCTTTGTTAAAGATCAAGTGACCATAGATATTTGGGTTCATTTCTGGGTCTTCAATTCTATTACACTGATCTACCTGCCTGTCACTGTACCATTACCATGCAGGTTTTTTTTTTTTTAATCACTATTGCTGCGTAATACAGCTTGAGGTCAGGGATGGTGATTTCTCCAAGAGTTCTTTTATTGTTGAGAATAGTTTTTGCTATCCTGGGTTTTTTGTTATTGCAAATGAATATGAGACTTGTTCTTTCTAACTCTATGAAGAATTTGGCTGCTGAATTTATTTATCAAGTTAAGGAGTTCTCTGTTGGAATTTTTGGGGTCACTTAAGTATACTATCATATCATCTGCAAATAGTAATATTTTGACTTCTTCCTTTCCAGTTTGTATCCTTTTGATCTCCTTTTGTTGTTTAATTGCTCTAGCTTGAACTTCAAGTACTATAATAAATGTATAGGGAGAGAGTGGGCAGCCTGCCTGTCCCTGATTTTAGTGGGATTGCTTCAAGTTTCTCTCTATTTAGTTTGATGTTGGCTACTGGTTTGCTGTATATTGCTTTTACTATGTTTAGGTATGGGCCTTGAATTCCTGACCTTTCCAAGACTTTTACTGTGAAGGGATGTTGAATTTTGTCAAATGCTTTTTCAGTATCAAATGAAATGATCATGTGGTTTTTTTCTTTAAGCTTATTTATGTAGTGGATTACGTTGATGGACTTCTATATATTCAACCATCCCTGCAGGCCTGGGATGAAGCATACTTGATTGTGATGAATGATCATTTTTATGTGTTCTTGGATTTGGTTTGCGAGAATTTTATTGAGTATTTTTGCATCAATATTCATAAGGGAAATTGGTCTGAAGTTCTCTTTGTTGGGTCTTTGTGTGATTTTGATATCAGCATAACTATGGCTTCATAGAATGAATTAGGTAGTGTTTCTTCTGTTTCTATTTTGTTTCTATTTAGTTTGAAGAATATTGGTATTAGGTCTTCTTTGAAGGTCTGATAGAATTCTGCACTAAACCTAGGCTTTTTTTGGTTGGGAGTCTTTTAATGACTGCTTCTGTTTCTTTAAGGTTTATGGGATTGTTTAGATCACTTATCTGATCCTGATTTATTTGTTTGTTTGTTTGTTTTGGTTTTTCGAGACAGGGTTTCTCTGTATATCCCTGGCTGTCCTAGAACTCACTCTGTAGACCAGGCTGGCCACGAACTCAGAAATCCGCCTGCCTCTGCTTCCTAAGTGCTGGGATTAAAGGTGTGAGCAACCACTGCCCGGCTTATCTGGTCCTGATTTAACTATGATATTTGGTATCTCTCTAGAATATTGTCCATTTCATCCAGATTTTCCAATTTTGTTGAGTATAGGCTTTTGTAGTAGGGCTTGATAATTTTTTGAATTTCCTCAGTTTGTGTTTAATATATATCTCCATTTTCATTTCTGATTTTGTTAATTTGGGTACTGTCTCTGTGCCCTCGAGTTATTCTGGTTAAGGGTTTATCTATCGTGTTGATTTTCTCAAGGAACAAGCACCTGGTTTTGTTGATTCTTTGTACAGTTGTTTTGGTTTCTACTTGGTTGATTTCAGCCCTGAGTTTTCTGATTTCCTGCCTTCTACTCCTATTGGGTGTATTTGCTTTTTTGTTCTAGAGCTTTCAGGTGTGCTGTTAAGCTGCTAGTGTATGCTCTCTCCAGTTTCTATTTGGAGGCACTCAGAGCTATGACTTTTCCTCTTACCACTGCTTTCATTGTGTCCCATAAGTTTAGGTTATGACCCAGTTATCATTGTTCAGCTTCCATGTACATGTGGGCTTTCTGTTGTTTTTGTTGTTATTTAAGAGCAGTCTTGGTCTGTGATGATCTGATAGGATGCACGGGATTATTTCAATCTTCTTGTATCTGTTGAGGCCTGTTTTGTGACTGATTATATGGTCAATTTTGAAGAATACCATGAGGTGCTGAGAAGAAGGTATATTCCTTTGTTTTAGGATAAAATGTTCTATAGTTATCTGTTAAATCCATTTGTTCCATAACTTCTGTTAGTTTCACTGTGTCTCTGTTTAGTTTCGGTTTCCATGATCTGTCCATTGCTGAGAGTAGGGTGTTGAAGTCTCCCCCTATTATTGTGTGCAGTGTAATGTGTACTTTGGGTTTTAGTAGTTTCTTTTACGAATGTGGGTGGCCTTGCATTTGGAGCATAGATGTGCAGAATTGAGAGTTCTTCTTGGTAGATTTTTCCTTTGATGAGCATGAAGTGTCCTTGTTTATCTTTTTTGCTAACTTTTGGTTGAAAGTCAATTTTTTTGATATTAGAAATAGGATACTCCATTTTGTTTGTGGGACCATTTGCTTAGAAATTGTTTTCCAAGCTTTTGCTCTGTTGTAGTGTCTGCCTTTGACACTGATGTGCATTTCCTGTGTTCAGCAAAATGCTGGGTCCTGTTTACATATCCAGTCTGTTAGTCTATGTTTTTTTATTGGGGAATTTCATCAACTGATGTTAAGAGATAGTAAGGAATAGTGATTGTTGCTTCCTGTTATTTTTGTTGCTAGAGGTGGGATTATGTTTGTGTGTTGCTATCTTCTTTTCGTTTGTTGAAAGAAGATTATTTTCTTGCTTTATCTAGGGTGTAGTTTCCTTCCTTGTGTTGGAGTTTTCCATCTATTATCCTTTGTAGGGCTGGATTAGGAGAAAAATATTGTGTAAATTTGGTTTCGTCATGGAATATCTTGATTTCTCTGTCTATGATAATTGAGAATTTTCCTGGGTGAGAATTTTTCTGGGTATAGTGCCTGGGCTGACATTTGAGTTCTTTTAGGGTCTGTATGATATCTGCCAAGGATCTTCTGGCTTTTAGAGTCTCTGGTGAGAAGTCTGGTATAATTCTGATAGGTCTGCCTTTATATGTTACTTGATCTTTCCCTTACTGTTTTTAATATTCTTTTTTGTTTTGTTCATTTGGTGTTTTGATTATTATGTGACAGGAGGAATTTCTTTTCTGATCCAAACTATTTAGAGTTCTGTAGGCTTCTTGTATGTTCATGGGTATCTCTTTCTTTAGGTTAAGGAAGTTTTCTTTTATAATTTTGTTGAAGATATTTACTGGCCCATTACCTTCACTCTCTTCTATACCTATTATCCTTAGATTTGGTCTTCTCATTGTGTCCTGGATTTCCTGGATGTTTTGGGTTAGGAGCTTTTTGAATTTTGCATTTTCTTTGACTGTTGTGTCAATGTTTTCTATGGTGTCTTCTGCCCCTGAGATTCTCTCTTCTAGTTCTTGTATTCTGTTAGTGATGCTTGCATCTATGACTCCTGACCTCTTTCCTAGGTTTTGTATCTCCAGGGTTGTCTCCCTTTGTGATTTCTTTATTGTTTCTATTTCCATTTTGAGATCCTGGATGGTTTTGTTCAATTCCTTCACCTGTTTGATTATGTTTTCTTGTAATCAAAAAAGTTTTGATTTTTGTGTTTCTTCTTTAAAGGCTTGTACCTGTTTACCTGTGTTCTCCTGTATTTCTTTAAGGAAGTTATTATGTCCTCCATCATCATCATGAGATGTGATTTTTAAACCAGAATCTTGTTTTCTGGTGTGTTGAGGTATCCAGGGCTCACTGTGGTGGAGAACTGGGTTCTGATGATGCCAAGTAGCCTTGGTTTCTGTTGCTTATGTTCTTGCCCTTGAGTCTCACTACCTGGATATCTCTGGTGTTAGCTAGTCTTGATGTCTCTAACTGTGGCTTGTCCCTCCTGCAAGCCTGTGTGTCAGTACTCCTGGGAGACCCAGTTCTCTCCGGAAGGAATTTTAGTATGGAGAGATGTGGCATAGGGTCATCTCTAGGGCACAGACGGAAACCAGAAGAATCCTGTCCTGGGCTGTTCCTTGGTTCCTGTATCCTGTTGGCTCTGGGAAGGTCCCTCTTGGGCCAAGAATTTGGGCAGGAGTGATGGTTCTATGCTTACAGATGTGTCAGCACTCCTGAGAAGCCAGTTCTCTTGGCAGTATTTTGGTATGGAGAGCTGTGGCACAGGATCAGCTCTGGATGCCTTGGGCTTTCATTAAGGTAATAAGTATAGAGTTTTTTGGTTTTTTTTGTTTTTTGTTTTGTGGTGCTGGAAATTAAATCTAGGACCTTGGACATACTAGGCAAGTACTTCCCCTCTGATTTGCACCCCAGAAACATTTATATGAATATAAATGTATATGTGAATATATAGTTAAGTATATAATGTAAATCAGTCAGTCAGTCAATCAATCAATCAATCAATCAACATGTTAATTCTCGACTCCATTTACTTTTAGCCAAAATAATTAACTACATGTGGTTGAGGGCCTTCCCTGACACATCACACCACACACTATTGATATCACATGCCTCCAGCCTTGGAACTTACTCTGTTCGCTTCTGATTTTTCTTTGGAAAGTTTAGTGGATAAAACATCTTTATCATCTGTACTGGCTGGTTTTTTGTGCCAACTTGACACAGGCTGGAGTTATTGTTGGGAACCAAGGCATGGCCTCCCGGTCCCCTGCCCCTCAACTAGCCTGAGAACTGCCTGACATTCACCTTAGCTAAAAACATCCTGTGTCTGTTTACCAAGAGGCAGTATACCAAGAGGAAATGTTCTGGACCCCCTGCCAGCATCCTCCAGATCGACGATCCTGCAGTGAACCCATTGTTCCCCACCCCTCCCCTTTTCCTCTCCTGTCAAGTATATATTGAGCAGTTTGCTCTTAGTAAAGTAGACCTTGACAAATCTTTGCAGGGTCTCCTCCTCTCTCTCGCCCATTCTTCCCCACAGACATGGTCCCCCTCGACTCCCCGAATAACTAAGCCCTGGTTAAGTTATTACAGAGAAGGGAGTTTCAGTTGGGGAAGTGCTTCCATGAGACCCAGCTGTAGGGCATTTTCTCAATTAGTGATCAAGGGGTTAGGGCCCCTTGTGGGTGGTGCCATCCCTGGGCTGGAAGTCTTGGGTTCTATAAGAGAGCAGGCTGAGCAAGCCAGGGGAAGCAAGCCAGTAAGGAACATCCCTCCATGGCCTCTGCATCAGCTCCTGCTTCCTGACCTGCTTGAGTTCCAGTCCTGACTTCCTTTGGTGATGAACATCAATGTGGAAGTGTAAGCTGAATAAACCCTTTCCTCCCCAACTTGCTCCTTGGTCATGATGTTTGTGCAGGGATAGAAACCCTGACTAAGACATCATCTTTCTAGCTCTTTTGGGGTCTTGTTCTATGTATATATGTTTATTTCTGTGAAGGTACACATGTGTGCATGTATGTATATAGGCCAGAGCACAATGAAAAATGCCATTCCTCAGGTGCTGTCCGCCTTAATTTTTAAGACATGGTTTTAATGACCTGGAACTTTCCAAGTAGGCTACATTGGCCTGCTAATAAATTCCACCAATTCACCTGCCTTCACTTCTTGAGAGCTGGGATTACACATGTGTGCCAGGTATACACCCAGCAATTTTAAAATCGATATTCTAAGGACTTCCTTCAGGTCCTTGTACTTGTATGGCAAGTACTCTTCCAACTGAGCTGTTTCCCCAACCTGAGATCTTGTTTTTATGATTGGGTTTTACTTAAATTTGATGCCACATTTGGGGACTTTGCATTGTAATTTTGGGCTGAAACAGAATACCATAGTATATACTAAGTCAGGTTGAAAAATATGAATATTTTAAAATCTACTTGTATAAAATAGAATTTTTTAAATAGTTCTTTTTGATGCATGTTTATCTCTCTGTGGAATAATGTGGAAACACATAGGAAATCTCTAACAATGGATATCTCTGGGGAGTAGGATCAGAACCCTGTGTGCAAAGAAAAAATTTCATTTAATACCTATTTAGGTTATTTGAAAAATTTTAAAACATATTAAGAATATAATTCAAAGTATCTCTTAAAAATAGTTCTCCATTTTTTTTTTTTTTGAGACAGGGTTCCTCTGTGTAGTCCTGGCTGTCCTGGAACACACTCTGTAGACCAGGCTGGCCTTGAACTCAGAAATCCTCCTGCCTCTGCCTCCCAAGTGCTGGAATTAAAGGCATGTACCACCACTGCCCTGTTAGTTCTCCATTATTAAAGTGTGAATAACATATAGAAAGCTGTATATATCTAATGTACATAGTTTGCTTAATTTAGAAATAAGTATACCTTTGTGAAACTATCATAATAATCTGTGCTGTAAACACATCCACAGCCTCACAAAGCTTCCTGTTGCCCTCTTTATTATGCCTTGTGTTGTAAGAACACCTAAGATTAGTTATAACCTTTTAGCAAGAGTTAAAAGATATGATACAGCACTGTTAACTGCAGGCACTGTTTGCCATGGGTGGTCTCTAGGACTTTTGAGGTGAAATTTGCATACTGTTAACATAATGACCATTCTTCTAGTTCTAGTTTGCTGTCTGCTGATGTGAGTAAGACCCTGACCTAAAGCAGCTTGTAGAGGAAAGGGTTTGTTTGACTTTCACTTATATGTCACAGTCTGTCATTCAAGGTTAGTCAGGGAAGGAACTCAAGCATGAACCTGGAGCAGGAACTGAAGCAGAGGTCATGAAACACTGCTTTCAGGCTTGCTCTCCATTACCTATTCAGCTTGGTCCCTTATACAGCCCAGGACCATCAGCCCTGATGTGGTACCACCCACAGTGGGCAGGGCTCATATGCATCAATCATTAATCAAAAAAAGTCCCACAGATTTGCCTTCAGGCCAATCTGATAAAGTCAGTTCCTTAATTGAGATTCCCTCTTCCCAGGTATGTTTAGGTTGCATCAAGTTGACAAAAAACTAACAATCTGTCTTAGGGTTTTACTGCTGTGAGCAGACACCATGACCAAGGCAATTCTTACAAAGGGCAACATTTAATTGGGGCTGGCTTACAGGATCAGAAGTTCAGTCTATTATCATCAAGGTGGGAAAATGACAGCATATAGGCAGGCATGGTGCAGGAGGAGCTGAGAGTTCTACATCTTCATCTGAAGGCTGCTAACAGAATACTGGCTTCCAGGCAGCTAGGATGAAGGTTTTAAAGCCTACAGCCATCTAAGGTGGGACCAGCCAGAAGGCATAGGCCACAGAAGAGGCAGGGCAGCTGATACAGGGTCCTTCCTGCCTCTATCTACACCCAGGAGGTGCACCTTTCCCGCCAGGTGAGAGCTAGTCTCCAGGGAGTGCTCTGATTCCTGGACTAACCATTTTCTCTCAGGTGACTATCTAAGGCAGGGACCAGCCAGGAGGCATAGGCCCCATAAGCAGCAGGCAAGGGTCTTACCAGGAGAGAGCTGATCTCCCAGGGAGTGCTAACACAGGCATAAAGGAACAAGCTCCAGCCAGGGACAGCAAGAACATCTAACACCAGAGATTACCAGATGTCGAAAGGCAAATTAAGAATCTTACCAACAGAAACCAAGACTACTTGGCATTATCATAACTCGCACCACAGCAAGTTCTGAATACCCCAACACACCAGAAAAGCAAGATTTGGATATAAAATCATATCTCGTGATGGTGATAGAGGAATTTAAGAAGGATATAAATAACTTCCTTAAAGAAATACAGGAGAACACAGGTAAACAGGTACAAGCACTTAAAGAGGAAACACAAAAATCCCTTAAAGAATTACAGGAGAACACAAGTAAACAAGTAGAAGCCCTTAAAGTGGAAACACAAAAATTCCTTAAAGAATTACAGAAAACACAACCAAATAAGCAAAGGAAACCATCCAGAATCTAAAAATGGAAGTAGAAACAATTAAGAAATCACAAAGAGAGACAACTCTGGAGATAGAAAACCTAGGAAAGAGGTCAGGAGCCATAGATGCAAGCATCACCAACAGAATACAAGAGATGGAAGAGAGAATCTCAGGGGCAGAAGACACCATAGAAAACATTGGCACAACAGTCAAAGAACATGCAAAATGCACAAAGTTCCTAACTCAAAACATCCAGGAAATCCAGGACACAATGAGAAGACCAAACCTAAGGATAATAGGTATAGAAGAGAGTGAAGACTTCCAACTTAAAGGGCCAGCAAATATCTTCAACAAAATTATAGAAGAAAACTTCTGTAACCTAAAGAAAGATGTCCATAAACATACAAGAAGCCTACAGAACTCCAAATAGTTTGGACCAGAAAAGAAATTCCTCCCATCACATAAAAATCAAAACACCAAAGCACAAAACAAAAAAGAATATTAAAAGCTGTGAGCAAAAAAGGTCAAGTAACATATAAAGGCAGATCTATCAGAATTACACCAGACTTCTCGCCAGACACTGTGAAAGCCAGAAGATCCTGGGCTTATGTCATAAGAGAACACAAATACCAGCCCAGGGTACTATACCCAGCAAAACTCAATTACCATACATGGAGAAACCAAGTTATTCCATGAGAAAAACCAAATTTACACAATATCTTTCCACAAATCCAGCCCTTCAAAGGATAACAGATGGAAAAACTCCAACACAAGGAGGAAACGACATCCTAGAAAAAGCAAGAAAGTAATCTTTCAACAAAACTAAAGGAAGCTAGCCACGTGAACAGAATTCCACCTCTAACAACAAAAATAACAGGAAGCAACAATCACTATTCCTTAATATCTCTTAGCATCAGTGGACTCAAGTCCCCAAAAAAGACATAGATAAACAGATTGGATATGTATATAGGACCCAGTATTTTGCTGCATAGAGGAAACACACCTCAGTGACAAAGGCAGACACTATCTGAGAGTAAAAGGTTGGAAAACAATTCTCTAAGCAAATGATTACAAGAAACAAGCTGGAGTAGTCATTCTAATATTGAATAAAATCAACTCTCAACCAAAAGTTATCAAAAAGGGATAAGGAAGGAAACTTCATAATTGTCAAAGGAAAAAAATCTACCAAGATGAACTCTCAATTCTGCACATCTATGCTTCAAATGCAAGGGTATCCACATTTATAAAAGAAACTTTACTAAAGTTCAAAGCACACATTGCACCCACACAGTAATAGTGGGAGACTTCAACACCCCACTCTCAGCAATGGACAGATCATGGAAACCGAAACTAAACAGAGACACAGTGAAACTAACAGAAGTTATAAACCAAATGGACCTAACAGATATTTATAGAACATTTCATCATAAAGCAAAAGAATATGCCTTCTTCTTAGCACCTCATGGCACCTTCTCCAAAATTGACCATATAATTGGTCATAAAACAGGCCTCAACAGATACAAGAAGATTGAAATAATCCCATTCACCCTATCAGATCACCACTGACTAAGGCTGGTCTTCAATACCAACAAAAACAATGGAAAGCACACATATACTTGGAAGCTCGACAATGCTTTACTCAATGATAACTTGGTCAAGGAAGAAATAAAGAAATGAAAGGCTTTTTAGAATTTAGTGAAAATGAAGATACATCATACCAAAACTTATGGGACACAATGAAAGCAGTGGTAAGAGGAAAACTCATAGCTCTGAGTGCCTCCAAAAAAGAAAGTGAAGAGAGCTTACACTAGCAGCTTGACAGTATACCTGAAAGCTCTAGAACAAAAAGAAGCAAATACATCCAAGAGGAGCAGAAGGCAGGAAATAATCAAACTCAGAGCTGAAATCAACCAAATAGAAACAAAAAGAACTATACAAAGAATCAACAAAACTAGGAGCTGGTTCTTTGAGAAAATCAACAAAATAGATAAACTCTTAGCCAAACTAACCAGAGGGCACAGAGACAGAAATTAATTAAATTAATAAAGTCAGAAATAAAAAGGGAGACATAACAATGAAATATATTTCAAAATAACTATTCTGTTTGTTGAATATTAACTGTTGAAAATGTTAAAATCATGTTCTACCAAAAAAAAAAAAAAAAAAAAAGAAAGAAAGAAAGAAAGAAAGAAAGGAAGAAACCAGGAAAGGCTCTCACCCAAGTATCATATCACTCCCTCTGCGCATCCTTTTTGTGGTTATCTAGGTCTCTTCCCTACAAACCCACTCTGCTGGGTCTCAGGCTTCAGGCCTTGTACCCATAGAGCACCCGTAAGGACCCACTCCAGTTACTAAGAGCCTTCTCCTTAAGCAGCCTTCAAGACCGACTACCCAGGTCCTCACAAGTCCACAGAGGCCTTGACCTCCAGGTGCTCCTGCTGTTTCTTCTATGACAGACTTGAAGAAAAGTGTAGCCTTGAAAAAATGTAGCCCTAGAAGGCAATAGAGCCTCTGATCAGCATCTGGCTTTGGTACAACTTGGTTCATCAGACCATTTCACAAACATGTGACCCAAAATGTGTTCTGCAGTCTCTGTAGACATTTCAGGTGGATGTGCCCTGGCTTGAGACAACAGCTCCCATAGCTCCCAGGGACTAAATCACCAACCAAGGAGTACACATGGAGGGCACCAGGGTTCCAGCCACATATGTAGGAGAGGATGGCCTTGTCCAGCATCAATGGGAGGAGAGGCCCTTGGTCCTGTGAAGGCTCGATACCCCAGTGTAGGGGAATTCAAGGGCAGAGAGGCAGGAGTGAGTGGGTGGGGGAAAAACCTCATAGAAACAGGGCGGGGGGGGGAAGGGAGATGGGATAGAAGCTTTTTGGGAGGTGGGTAACCAAGAAAGGGGACAACATTTGAAATGTAAATAAAGAAAATATCCAATAAAAAAGATAAAAAAAAAAGAGTATACCATATGGGTTATACAATAGCAAATGTTCATCCCTGAAAACATACAGACTAATTAGGTTGTAATTTTATGTTTAGGAATCCATACAAACATACAACAGTATGTATAAAGAAAAACTTATTAAGAAATAGTAAATGTCCATGTAAAGTCAAGGTTTTTTATCATCTAAATTAAAAAAAAACCTACAATTCAAAAAAAAGAAAAAGAAGGCAGACACAGGTGGATAGACTAGGACAGACTAATCTACTACATAGCAATTTCCAGGCTAGGTAGGGCTGCATACCCTGCCTCAAAAATAAAATAAAATAATATAAAATTTAAGCCTTCCTGTTGTTTCCTTTTTAGGCTCAAGAATATTTGTTGGCCAGCTAAAATCAATATAACTTCCATGCATAAACAAAAGTTTTATTAACTAATGTCGTCATTATACAAATACTGGAAATCTGATTTTCTTAAACAAGCTGTATTGGTTACTTTTCCATTGCTGTAATGAAATAAAATAACCAAGGCAACTTGCAGAATAAAGTATTTAATTGGCACATGGTTCCAGAGGGATAAGAGGCTACCATGGTAGGGAAGTATGGCAGTAAGCAGCAGACATAGCAGCAGGAGTCCAAGCTGAGAGCTCATCAACTTGAACCAGAAGCACAAAACAGAGTGCTCTGGGAATGCCTTGAAGCTTTGGAAACATCAAAGCCCTATCTGTGACATTCTACTTCTTCTGCCTCTTGAATGCTAGGATTGCTGGAATGTAATACTATACCCTGCTTATGTAGCGCTGGGGACTGAACAAAGGCCTTGCATATGCTATACCCAAGTACTTTACTAACAGAGAGAGCTACATATCTCTAGCCCATAACACTCCTCATAAATATTTTAGCTGTTAACCATTTATCATTCACAAGCAAACTTTCCCTGTCCACTGCTTAACTTTTCACGTTGTTGATTGTTTCCTTTGCTACATAGAAGCTTTCCATTTTTGCTGTAGGACTAGTTATTGTGTTGTGGCTTTTGGTGTGATATCCAAAACCTGAAGGTTGGAGGAAGCAGCATTTTCTCCTTTATGTTCTTTTCTGGGGGCTTTGTCATTTAAGGTTTTAGAGTTAGATCTTTTGTCCATTTTGAGTTTATTTTTAATAAGTTTCAATCATTTGCATGTAAAAACCCAGTATCTCTAGCATCAGTTATTGAAGAGACTAGACTGTTTTCTAGATGGTCTAGTTGAAAATTAGCTCTAACGCAGGCAGTGGTGGCACACGCCTTTAATCCCAGCACTTGGGAGGTAGTGGCAGGTGGATTTCTGAGTTTGAGGCCAGCCTGGTCTACAGAGTGAGTTCCAGGACAGCCAGGGGCTACACAGAGAAACCCTGTCTTGAAAATCCAAAAGAAAAAAAAATAGTTCTAACTTTGTATTTATTTATTTTGTTTCATTGGTTTTTGTTTCTGTTTTTATGTCAATATAATATTGTATTGATTACTAATTAATTAGATTTGAAATACAACTTGAGAAAGAGTCTTGTTATATAGCTCAAGAGACAAGTTTGCTTTCTAAAAAGACTTAACTATTTTAATTTTATGTATGTTTTGTCTGCGTGTATGTATACATACCATGTGCATGCCTGGTGCTTGAAGAGATTGTAAAATCTGCTAGAACTTGAGTTGTAGGTAGTTGTGAGCCTCCATGTGGATGCTGGAAACTGAACTTGGGTTCTCTGAAAGAACAACATGTGTCCTTAGCCACTGAGTTATTTGTACAGTCCCAGTGTTTCAAAATTTTTCCTCATTCAATTTTTTCCTCATTCTATTGAATGTTGTGATTACAGAAATATACTTTCATGTTCTGACTGAAATGTCACTTTATATCAGGAAGTATGACGCTTCCTTTCAGTATTGCCTCATCTCGTTAGTGTGTGTGTGTGTGTGTGTGTGTGTGTGTGTGTGTGTGTGTTACTTACTTGGATTTTAAGTCTTTATTTTATTTCTGTGGAAAATGTCATTGAGATTTTGTTATGTATTATGTTAAGTCTCTGTATCATTTTTCACAGTATGGGTGTTTTAGCAATATTCTTTTGATCCACGAACATAGGCTATCTTTCTGTATACTTATATCTTCTTTAGTTTCTTGTAACCATGCTTTACAATTCTTAGGGTACAAATCTTTTACTTCTTTCAGTTACATTTGTTTCTATTTTTTGATACTGTTGAAAGAGACATTATTTTTCCAGGTAGGTTATTATTTGTGCGTATGAGTTACTGGGATTTTTGTGATTTTGTATCTTTTATCTTTGTATCTTTATAAATTCATGTATCAGTTGTGATCATTTATGTGTGAATGTGTGTAAGGTGGAGTTTTCCTCATGAGGAATCATGCCATTGAGAAGGGAGTTGGTATTGTGTTGTCCTTTCTGACGCAGATACTTTTTATTTACTTTTCATATCTTCTTGCTTTTCTAGGACTTTCAATATGATATTGAATAGAAGTGTCAGCACAGGCATCCTATGTTTGCTAGATCTTAGTAGAAAAATTTCCACCTATTTCCTACTGATTATGATAGTAGTAGGGGATTTTCCACAAAAGACATTTATTATGTTGCGGAACTTTCCTTCTAAACCCAAACTATTTTTAAAATCAAGGATTTTTTTCAAATGGTCTTTCTCAAATGGTTTTTCTCAGTCAATTGAGACAAATGTGTCATTATAATCTTTCAGTTTGTCAGTGTGATTCATTCCACTGATTGATTTGTATTTTTTAAAAAAACTCGCTTTGTATGCCAGGAGTAATTCCCATTTTATCATGACATATAATTTTTTGATATGTTGTTGGCTTATCTTGGTCAAATTTTATGGATGGTTTTTACATAAGTGTTCATAAGAGATGCCAGCTTCTGACAATGTCTTTTGTTCAAGGATCAAAGTGATGTTGGCTTCATAACATTTGTTTAGCAATGTTTCCTCTGGTTCTGTGTTTTGAAAAATTTAAATAGTTTTGGTTGACAAGATGGTTCAGTGTGTAAAACTACTTACTGTGCAGGCCTTACAATCTGAGTTTGATCTCTGGATCCCACAGTACAAAGAGAGAACCTACTTCCTAAAGTTTTCTTCTGACTTCCATATTTGATTATAGCATGTGTGTACATAAACATACACACATAAAAACACACACAAACACTTATATAGGTAATAATTCTTTGTTTGGTAGAATTCAGTTATGAAATCAACTCATCATGAGGTTTGTTTGTTGGAAGCTTTTCAATAACTTCTTCACTATCGTTGTTATTCATTTGTTCAAGTATTTTAATTCTTCACGATCCAATCTTAGCAAGTTATATTATTTCCTTCTAGGAATTCACCCATTTCCGTTATGTTATACAATTTTTGGATCATATGTAATAGTCTCTTGTTATTCTTTTACTTTCTGGTATTTCTATTATAGTCATCACTTTGATTTATCATTTTATTCATTCATATCTCTTCTTTATTCTTAGGCTAGAAGATAATTGATTTTGTTTTTTTTTTTTCAAAAAAACCAATTCAGTTGCATTGAGATTTTTATATTACAATTTTTCTATCCTCTATTTAGTCTGATCTCTACTATTTCCTTGTCTGCTAACTTTATGGTTAGCCTGGTGTTGTCCTAACTGTGGAAGCGTATCTTCGCTGCTGTGGTCATGGTAGGGTCTTTCTTCTTAGAATTCTGGACGCTGAGCCCTTCCTTGTACATTTATGGGTGAGCTTCATGCTGTTGAGCTATGTCCCAATTGCTGGGTTGAAGATCGTGCAGCTGAACTACATCCTCAGCTCTGTTTTCTTTTTATTGTGAGCATGTATTCCTATAACATACACTTTTAGGACTGCTTTTGGCATATTTCACAAGCTTTGGTATGCCATGTTTACCTTGTCATTTGTCACAACATACACATATATGTTATGACACAGGTTTATATTTGCTTCTTTGTCTTACTCTGTGGTTCAGGCTGGCTTCCAACTCACTGAGATCCTCTTCCTTCAGGCTTTTGTGCTATGAAGTCTTTTCATATTTCTTATTGTCATTTTGACTTGTAAGTTAAATTCTTTAAAATTCTATTTTCAGTGGGTATATGAAATATGGGAAGGAATATTATAGTTATGCTTAGTGTATTCACCAGATGTTTAAGGCAAATTGTGACATATAAATGACCCTTTTGTTACTTCCTGGTCTCACTTTCTTCGTCCCTACCAAGGCAATTCTTAACCTAAGTAGGAAATTATCATTTCAATGCAATGTTATGTATCTTTGCTACAAATAAAGATTAATATGTAATATATAATACTGTGTATGTGCTCTAAATGTTATGAAAATAAGATTGTAATAGGCTCATTTTCCCCAGCATATTTTGCCATTTAATAAGTTGAGAGGTTATTAGTTACAACTGTTAACTGGTATTCTAGTATAGGTCAACACATTATATTCCTTATTTTGTTGATGGACAGTCAGCTCGTACTTGGTTCTCAATTTTAAGTTGCAATGACTGTTCTTTCAATGCTTCTTCTATATATCTTTTTTCACTAACATTTTACTTTGAGTCAGAATCTTATTGCATATGTATGTGTGTGTGTGTGTGTGTGTGTGTGTGTGTGTATACATGTGTAAGTGAGTGCTTTTGTGTATGTGTAGGTGGAGGCCAGAGGTCAATCTAGGTTGTCTTGTGCTGTCTATCTTGGCTTATGAGACAGGGTCTCACATTGTCCTAAAAACTTGCTAGATAGACTGGCTAGGCTGGCTGCTCAGCAAGATCTAGGGGTCTTACTGTTTCTACTTTTCCAGTATTGAGATTACAAGTGTGCACAGCACACCCAGCTTCCTGGCTTCTTATTTATTTCATTAATTTTTTTGACGTGGGTTCCATTGATCAAATTCCATGTAATTAAAATGTTCAGTCAGTGTGGAAAAGTGACCAGCTGAGACATCTCTCCAGTCTCATATCTTGACTCTTTTTGATTATTTTTCCTTTACATTGAGTCTGAGAAGGAGGCCAATCATGTTTAAGACATTATTTTTTATTATTTGTCCCTGGTGTTAAGAGGTGTTGAACTTGAGCGTGTGCTTCTCGTGCACATGTGAACATGACAACCCTGTCATTGGGATGGTGCTCTTTTTTCTTCTTCACCAAAACAGTTTTTTATTAGATATTTTCTTTATTTACACTTCAAAACTTATCCCCTTTCTTGTTTCTCCTTTGAAAACAACCCCTATTCTCCCCTCCCTCCCCCTTCTCACCAACCCACCCTCTCCTGCTCCTTGGCCCTGGCATTTCCCTACACTGGGATATTTAGCCTTCACAGGGCCAAGGGCCTCTCC
Organism: Montemys delectorum; assembly: GCA_019843815.1. NCBI lineage: Eukaryota > Metazoa > Chordata > Mammalia > Rodentia > Muridae > Montemys > Montemys delectorum. The sequence continues at coordinate 28,451 of JADRCD010201640.1, forward strand.
TCCCATTGATGACCAACTAGGCCATCCTCTGCTATACATGCAGCTGGAGCTATGAGTCCCGCCATGTGTACTCTTTGGTTGGTGGATTAGTCCCTAGGAGCTCTAGTACTGGTTAGTTCATATTGTTGTTCCTCCTATGGGGCTGCAAACCCTTCAGCTCCTTGGGTCCTTTCTCTAGCTCCTTCATTGGGGACCCTACTAAAACAGTTTTTTAATTGTTAAACCATCCTTGAGTTCTTTGGATGAGTTTGTTCTGTTGGTTTTAATACAACAGTTGTATGACTCTATTGTGATTTGAGGAGTATTTAAAAAATATATGTGATTAATCAGCTGTACACTCATTTGAGCCTGGTGGGGAAATTAATTAAACAGGAAAGAATGCTTTTATAGGATAAATGCATTTTTTCTTTCTTTGATACTCTCATCTGCTCCCCCATTTCTTTATCTCTTCTCTTTGCTAATTTCTTGAACTAAAACTTGGCCCACTAACTTCATTTGCTCAAAATTATAACCATTCCTTATACTAACATAGTTGTATTCTATATGTTTTCAAAAAGATTTGTATTTTTATTTGTGTGTCAGCCTGCATGATGAGTTCATCTGTCCCACAGATGTGCAGGTGCTTGTGGAGATCGGAGGGTATCAGATCCTTAGGAGCTAGTGTTAAAGGCAGTTGTGAGCCACCTGAGGTGGATGCTGGGGCCAAATACAAGTGCTCTGAACTCTTGAGTTATCTTTTCAGTTTTCTCTGCATACTTTTACATGTGGTAACTTTACTATTCAGTTCTAGAAAAAGGTCCTTGCTTTATTTAAAACACAAGTTATAATAAATGTTTTGTTTTTAAAAATCTGAGTTTCTATTTTGTTTTTGTTTTTGTTTCTATTTTCAAGACAGGGTTTCTCTGTGTAGCTCTGGCTGTCCTGGAACTCATTCTGTAGAGCAGGCTGGCCTCGAACTCAGAAATCTGCCTGCCTCTGCCTCCCAAGTGCTGGAATTAAAGGCATGTGCCACCACTGTCCGACAAAAACTTAAGTTTTTAAAGAAGATCTTAAAAGGAACTTTCTAATGATTGTGTTATAGAGAAATTTATACCTATGTTAGAGAACAGTCTTGGCTTTTCATTGTTGTTATGGATTTGGTCTAATGGTACATGTATTATGTTAATTTGGTCCCCAAAATTGCATGAGAATCCATATGTCCACACGTAAGACAGCGAGGGACCCAGAGTTGGTTTTGATTAGTAAATAAAGTTGCTGATAGTCGATGGCTGAACAGGGAGGCAGAGGTGGGACTTTAGGACTGAGGAAGGAGCAGGGGGAGAGATAGTTGCCGTGCTGGGGAAGAGTAGATAACCCCTGAGAAGTGCCAGACAGAGAACATTGTGTCTGTGCCAGGGAATTTAGCCTGAGAGGGCTGCGGGTCTGTGTCCAGGGCAGTCAAGATGGCATATAGGTTTTAGTAAGTAATAAGTCAGGAATATTGGAGGGAAATGCATTAGCCACGTGGAGGTTTGGAAGTGACCCAACCATTGAGCTGTTTTAGGCATATTAAAATATAAGGTTTTGTGTGTGTGTGTGTGTGTGTGTGTGTGTGTCTTTCATTCAAGAACCCAGAGCACTAGAGTGGGTAGTGAGGAGCACCAGCTCCACCGCCATCACAGCCAAGAGTAGAGTTATTTGGGTACAGCAATACTTTGTGACCTAGAATATTATCAATTTTTGTGAACACCCCACTTGTCCTTGAAAACGATATGCAGCTTGTAAGTATTGAATGTCGAGTCTTTGTGTATTAGACTATTTTTACTATACTCTTTATGTCTCTCATCCCATACTTTTGCTATACAACCTTAAGCTGCCTTAATTACTGAAACTTAGGAAAATCTATTTTTTATATTTAGGGTTTGTGAGTTTCTCTGTCATGTCACCTTTTGTTTAATGTATTATCAGGTCTTTTATTTTAAAGATCCTTATTTCTGAATATTAATCAACAGTGCTATTTTTGAGTGTTCTATTCTGGAGTGGGTTCAATCTGCAATACTTGCCAGTATGTTTTCTTCCACTGTAGAACAATCAGGGTGCCATTGTAATGCACATGCTAAATTTGTGATTTCTATAAGTCCCCAAGAATTACAGCTATCCTCTGTCTGGTCAGACAAAGCAGGAATGATCATGCTGTGATGGCAGAGGAGTGTGGCTCGAGCAGGGTGACTGAGGCAGTAAGGACGCAGGCCTTCCCTTTTCTGTGGTTTAGTTTTCTACAGAGGTATGATAATGCGTCTACTTCCGTTGTTCAACTTACAACCATAAAGAACAGAAGTGTGTGCTTTTATTTGAACGTGTAGACACATACTATCATTTACACAGAGAAAGAGGTGCCCACTAATCCAGTCGCGTCTGGATTGGGTGAGTTTAATTTCTCAAGTATGATTGTTGCTTATGGGACTTTTTAGGGACCTGACGGCCAGTTACCAAACCACGCACCATGCGCCTCCGTGTGGCCAGTCCTTGGAACTGCACTCATTGGCTCCACTATGTCTGAAAAGGTTTTACTAAAACAGATTTTGAGTTAAGTTCTGTGTAGAAACGATATCAGTTTTAGATATTATATTCTGCAGGAAATAAAAGATAGAAATGGTATTAATCTAGACCATGACAGGGGTTACTTAAGAAAGAGAACTGATATATTTAGAGTTTACTATGTACCAAGACTGCTTTGGATTCTCCTTAAATATATATATATACATATATATATATATATATATATATGTATATATATATATATATATATATACCAAAAACAAAACAAAACAAAACAAAAAAGCCAAACAACCCCCCCAAAACCCAAAAAAACAAAAAAAAACTCCAAAAATTTCCAAAAACAAAAAACCAAAACCCAAAAACCAAAAACCAAAAAAAAAAAACCCCAAAAAACAAACAAACAAAAAACCAAAAAAAAAAAAAAACCCAAAAAACCCCCAAAATTCCAAAAGCCAAAAACCAAAAGCCAAAAACTAAAACGTGTGAATAAGATAAAAGATACAAATGCTAAGGTCTTTGTTTGGTGGGAGAAAGCCACACTTCACTATCTTTGGATCTGGTTAGGTGTTGCCTCAAGCTCCATGACAACCTGGAATAAAGGGTCATCATTGTACAGACCAGAGTTACTGGCTCTTTAGAAAATGTAGCTTTTCAACAGGGATCCTACTGGGTTCTGTGGCCTATGACCTTTGGCTCGGCAGGCAGGCCAGCAGTCCTCAGAACCCTCCTGTCAGTGAACCCCCCTGTCAGTGTGAGCCATACACCTAGATCTTTTAAAACAGAGGTTCTGGGCGCTGAACTGGGGTCCTAGTGCTTACAAGGAAAGCTCTCGACCTATCTCCTAGTGCCTAGTTTTTAATCCTTAATTTATATTGAAACCACCCAGAATGACCAGTGGGACAAGGGGAAGCTGAGAAATAATTTGTACTTTTAAATAAAACTAAATATTTGAAATATTTTTACGAGGAAGAAAATAGTATTAGATACCTGCTTACTTTCTTTCTAAGTCAATTCATTTTGAATAAAGGGTCTCATTTTGTAGACGGAGGTTTTGTAACTTTTGTACTAAGACAGCATACTACCAATAGTTAGCTACGTTTAGTCATAAGCCAGCACCATGCCTGGCATTTTTAAGGCATATTACACAAAGGAAAGCAGAGGTGAGTTTAGGTCTGTTTTCTGCAGAGACTTAGATATACATATGTTTCAGTTACTGGAGTTTTGTTAAATAAAATAAGTCCTCCTACAAGTTGTAATGTTCAGTTAGCATAGCTAGCTCTTCTGTGGCTAAGTGCCACACAGGGAAAGAATGGCCATCAAATCTTTGGTGCTTTTCTCCAAGTTTGCTGCTGGGTGATTTGTCATGGTGCATCTCTTATTCAGTAGACAGAAAATGGTGTAGCTCTCTCTGTACTGCCCCTTGTTTAGTGGTATAAATCTATACGGTATCTATACAGGAGAGTGAGGGGAAGAGCGCTGTTCAAAAATGAAAAGTGATAAAGCTGGAGGTAAAATCTGACTCTAGCTGAACAGTGTTTTGAACAGGCAGCTAAGAATGTTGACCCAGCCTATCACATCTCCAGAGAGGCAGCCAAACGGACACACCTGTCAACCTGCATGAAGGAAATGATGGAGCTGAAACAGAGAGATGCCCACAAGTGAAGCTGACACTATGTCTTCACATTAAAGGAACTGTCAGAGGTGTCTCACAACAGGGAAAGGGCCAAGGACAACTGTTGGAAGTTGATCCAGCTAAGGAGGGACCATGATAGTTAGGAATGGGGAACTTTTTAGAAGATATTTGTGTCAAATTGCAAGTTATACAGAGAGAAGGCAAACACAATCCAGGCTACCCTCTTTTTAAAAAGAAACAATTCTTAATATTTCTCATGATTTATATTTCAATACACTAAGCAAATAATAGCCTTTTATTTTTATGACTTCCAAGTTATTTATAACCAAGAGTGACATTTTAATATTTTGGAGAAATCCTACGAGACACATAATCAATTCCTTTCTAATTCCCGAGGCTGCTTGTACGGTTTCATCCCCTTCTCTGCCCATCCCCTTCTCTGGAGTCGTCCTGTAATGGAAGGGTGGCTTTAGAAACCATGGCCGGAGTATTCCCAGTTATTAGATAGTTATCAGAAGAGAATGGATGTGATGGAATTAAATATAAATAATTGAAAGCAGGTACATAATTCATAAGGAACCCACTATGTCTAACATATTATAAAATGCATGGGAGAAAGATACATCAAGGATATCAAAACTAGAAATACTTTGTGAAGAAGGAGGTTGTGAGAATGTGGGACTAATGTGATAAGGAATAAGCAGAAAGCAAATCAAGTTACTGGAGTTACTTGGAAGGGCAGTGAACCGCGTCCAGTAATGTCAAAGGATGGGTCACTTTCATATGATGAACCATTTTTCACCATGCAATTGAGAACAAGCCTTTGTTTGCTGGGACGGACTCATCCCCTAATTGATCCAGGTTTAGTGTTCCTCTCTCTGACTCACTTACATCTTAGTTTTGAGCACATAATTTTAAGCACATAAGTTTTCTTCTTAGACATTTTACTTTTGTAAAAGATTTCAAAAGTTAGCTTTAAAAACTAGCATGCAAAGTTTTGGAGTTCAGTATAGTGTTTGTATACAGCATATTTTCCTGATTCTCCTCTGGTGCCCCTGGCCTGTCCTCCTTCCTTTCGTTCCCTTCCTCCCTCCCTCCCTCCCTCCCTCCTTCCATCCCTCCCTCCCTCCCTCCCTCTCTCCCTCCCTCCCTCCCTCCCTCC
>JADRCD010201641.1:0-23044 GCA_019843815.1 Montemys delectorum
CAGCCTCTTTCCCCAGCCATCCCTGTCATTGCTCAATGGGCACATGAACAAAGTGGTCATGGTGGCCGAGATGGAGGTTATGCTTGGGCTCAACAACATGGACTTCCACTCACCAAGGCTGACCTGGCTACAGCTGCTGCTGAATGTGAGATCTACCAACAACAGAAACCAACACTGAGCCCCAGATATGGCACCATTCCTCCAGGTGACCAGCCAGCAACCTGGTGGCAGGTTGACTACATTGGACCACTTCCTCCATGGAAAGGACAATGTTTTGTTCTTACTGGAGTAGACACTTATTCTGGTTATGGATTTACCTTTCCTGCACGAAATGCTTCTGCCAAAACCACCATCCGTAGACTCACTGAATGCCTTATCTATCATCATGGTATTCCACACAGTATTGCTTCTGACCAAGGAACTCACTTCAAAGCCAGAGAAGTGCGACAGTGGGCCCATGATCATGGAATCCATTGGTCTTACCATGTTCCCCATCATCCTGAAGCTGCTGGTCCAATAGAAAGATGGAATGGCCTTTTGAAGACACAGCTTCAGCGCCAATTAGGTGGCAACAGCATGGAGGGCTGGGACAGAGTTCTTCAGAAGGCAGTATATGCTTTGAATCAGCATCCAATATATGGCACAGTTTCCCCCATAGCCAGGATTCATGGGTCCAGGAATCAAGGGGTGGAAAAGGGAATAGTTCCACTCACTATCACTCCTAGTGACCCTCTAGGAAAATTTTTGCTTCCTGTCCCCACAACTCTTTGGTTCCAGAGGGTGGAGTTCTCCTACCAGGAGCCACAACAAACATTCCATTGAACTGGAAGCTCAGACTTCCCCCTGGTCATTTTTGGCTTCTATTGCCCTTAAACCAACAGGCTAAGAAAGGAATAACAGTGTTAGGAGGAATGACAGATCCAGATTACCATGGAGAAATTAGATTGCCTCTTCACAATGGAGGTAAGCAGGATTATGTCTGGAGTGCAGGAGACCCCTTAGGGCGTCTCTTAATACTTCCATGTCCTGTGATTAAAGTCAATGGGAAATTACAACAGCCTAATCCAAGCAGGATGACAAAGGATGCAGACCCATCAGGAATGAAGGTATGCGTCAATCCTCCAGAAAAAGAGCCAAGACCTGCTGAGGTGCTTGCTGAGGGGGAAGGAAATACAGAATGCGTAGTAGAGGAAGGTAGTTATAAATACCAGCTAAGGCCACGTAATCAGTTGCAGAAACGCAGATTATAAAGTAATATGAATGCTTCTGTCTTATTTTGTTAAGAATACATTTTTCTTCCAATTTCTTTAACATCAATTGGTATTTAAGTTGAGACACTAAAAGAATGTTCCCAAGGGACATTGCCCCATTGTAAATTTCCAAATGCATTTGTGATTGCATGAGGAATAGTTATATCATGTTAGGCGTATTCATGATTTTGTTATTGTTTCATGTGGACATGAGATATTATTTGTGTCAAATTGACAAGGGGTGGATTGTAGTGGCTATTCCTGGTTGTCAACTTCACTATATCTGAAATGAACTACAGTCCACATTTAGAAGGCTTACCTGTGGCCCTAATCTAGAGGCTGAGAGATACAAATTGGAAGATCTACGAGTTTAAGCAAGGTCACCTGGGATTAAAGGTGTGGTGGCACACACCTTTAATCTGGGCCACACCTTTTGATGGAGACCTATATAAGGACATTGGAAGAAGGAAGGCTCTCTCTGCTTCATCTGCTTGCCTTGTGGGACTGAGCAACTGCTGGATCCTTGGACTTCCATTCACAGCTGCTGCTGACCATGGTTGGGAGTTGAACTACAGACTGTAAGTCATCAATAAATTCCTTTACTACATAGAGACTACCTTAAGTTCTGTGACTCTAGAGAACCCTGACTAATACAAACAACAACAACAAAAAAGGATTAGGATGTGTGGCTTTGTTGGAGTAGGTGTGGCTTTGTTGGAGTAGGTGTGGCCTTGTTGGAGGAGGAAGTGTGTCACTGGAGAGGATTCAAAAGCTTCAGCAGCTCTAGGGACGTGCAATTGACTCGCAGCGGAGCAGCAGGATGGGGGAAGCAAAGCAGCGGGAGCAAAGCGGCCAGTGGACATACTTGTCAGGTGACGCTTTGGCGACCGTAGTGGTGAAGCAGGAGAACCTGAGCCCCGAACCCATCGCATACCGCAGGCCCCACGCTCCAGCAGCTAGCCGGCCCACCTCTAAGGTAGGCAGCGCAGGTCAGCGCTGGAGCCTGGGAGCGAGTCGGTCCCCAGACAAAAAGAAAAGGAAGTCCTCCGAGAGAAGAAGCCAGTCTCCCCGGACTAAGAGAAGCCGGAGTCCCCACTACTCCACGGTCAAAGTGAAGCAGGAACCTGAGGACCATGCATGGAGAGGACGGGAGGATCGACAGCCCAGGAAGCCATCAGAACAGGACCACAAGAGAGCTACTAGGAACAGTAAGCGAGGCCCACACCGGGGCCATTCCCACCGAAGAAGGAGCTCTGATGAGAGGCCTGTCAGTGGGCAGGGTCGGTATAAAGACAGCCTGAACCTGCAGGCTCAGGAAGAAGAGAGGGACTTTTATAATGCCAAGCGCCAGGAGCGTCGCCAGCAGAGTGAAAGTGCTGGCGGTGAAGCTCGAGAAGAGGTGATCCCTCGCCCTGCTGGTAAGAGTAGCAAAGAGGCACCTGTTAAAGAAAATCCATGCTTTGAACTTTCTGGGACACTTCTTGAGGACAATAATACCTTCCGGGGTGTGGTTATTAAATATAATGAACCCCCAGAAGCCCGGATCCCCAAAAAACGGTGGCGTCTCTACCCCTTTAAAAATAATGAGTTACTTCCAGTCATGTACATCCATCGGCAGAGTGCGTATCTCCTGGGTAGACAACGAGGCATCGCAGACATTCCCATCGACCATCCCTCTTGCTCAAAGCAACATGCAGTCTTCCAGTACCGGCTTGTGGAGTACACCGCTGCTGATGGCACGGTTGGTTGGAGGGTGAAGCCCTACATCTTTGACCTCTGCTCAGCCAATGGAACGTTCTTGAACTACAAGCGTATTGAGCCACAGAGATACTATGAACTGAAAGAAACCGACATACTTAAATTTGGGTTCAGTAGCAGAGAGTATGTCTTGCTTCATGAGTCTTCAGACACCTCTGAACTTGACAAGAAGGAAGAGGAAGAGGAGGAGGAGAAGGAGGAAATGGTATCCGACCGAGGGCAGCTGAGAGGCAGCCTCCACTATTAGAAACCATCCCTACCGGAGGCGGTGAAGTTGAGTCCAGCACCTCTTCTTGCCTTAAGTCTTTCCTCTGTTGCAATAGGAGAACTATCACTTCATGTTTTGTTGAACTTAGCACAGCAGCTGCCAGCCTGTGGGCGCTTGTTTTCCGGAACAGTCGAACAGTCTCACCAATCACAGCATGTCGAGTTTGGTCAAAGAATGTGGCTGTGGTGGGTGCCTTCAGAACTGCTGCATAGGAAACAGCCCCTGCAAAGGGGATAGTAGCTTCTTATTTATATAGTTGTTGAGCTTTGTGGACCAAGAGTTTTTGTTTGGGGGACAACCCCTAGAGTAGAGAATCTTGGTCAACTTTGGTTATCACCAAAACAACTTCCAGCATATACCGCATATACCAAAGCCTTGACCTAGTTTAGCTCTTGAGTCATAGAAGTTGATTGGGGGGGGGGGGGGGGGGGGACTAGAGAGACGGCTCAGCGGCTAAGAGCACTGACTTCTCTTCTGAAGGTCCTGAGTTCATTCCCAGCAACCACATGGTGGCTCACAACCATCTGTAATGGGATCTGATGTGCCTGAAGACAGCTACAGTGTACTCATACATAAAATAAATAAATCTTTTTAAAAAAAAAGTTGATTTTGCACTTTGAGTTTTTTGCGGGGAAGGGACAGTTTACCACATGACCTCTTTATTGGCTGTCTGCGGTAAACACCTGAGTAGACATGACTGTAGGGAGGTCATGCTTCTAGGAACAGGAGCTGGTGTCTCGCACTGGGCTGTAGATCTGCATCCTATGAGGATTCCTGATTTCTCCATGAAACACAGACATAATAGTTTGATCATCTGGTCTTTCTCTTCAGCTTTGCATTTTGATTCAAATGTTACCTCTCATCTCCCTTTGAGAAACACCCTACACTGACTTCGTGGGAGGGGCCTTGCAGTGGCCTAGGGACGTGTGTGGGTCTGAAGAAGGCTTGTGTAGCTTCCACATTTCCGCTTCATCTTTGATCCTGTGTTTGTATTTACTTCCCAAGGGTGGACAGGAAGGGACAGCCTAGTGTCTGAACTTCCCACCTGGGTTCTGTCTGAGTAGAAAGATACTCCTTCACTTACAGTCTGCATTTGCTTCAGAGATGTGTGCTGATTTTCATATGACAGTGTTTTATGATATAAATAATACCACACGATAGGCAAAGGCCTGTCTGCATTTGGAGAGCAGGCTTTCATTTATATGTATTTTTGAGATTAAAAAATAATAAAATTTATATATAAAAGCTCAAGCCAGGCTCAGTGTCTTGCTCTTTCTGCTGCCTGCCTGCAGTTGCAGATGTAGACCCCTCAGCTACATCTCCAGCACAAGGTCTGCCTGCGTCCCACCCTTCTCCCCATCAAGAAGGCAATGGACTAAACCTCTGAAACTGTAAGTGATCCCCAATTAAATATTTTCTTTTACAACAGTTGCTGTGACCATAGTGTCTCTTCATAGCAATAAAACACTGCCATAGACCAGGATAAGAACCACCCTTACCTGTGGGCATAAGAATAAGTATTTAGCCGGGCGGTGGTGGCGCATGCCTTTAATCCCAGCACCTGGGAGGCAGAGGCAGGCGGATCTCTGAGTTCGAGGCCAGCCTGGTCTACAGAGTGAGTTCCAGGACAGCCAGGGCTACACAGAGAAACCCTGTCTCGGAAAAAATAAAATAAAATAAATAAGTTTTTAAATGTGTTGTAGATGGCCCTGGTGCTATCTGTATTTTGATGCTAATTCAGCTTCCCCTAGATGGGCTGCCTGGGATTAGAGTGAATCAAGTCAGGACTACTTGTGACTCTTCTAATGAATAAAGAAACCAATAGACCAATCACTGGGCGAGTAGGCGGGCTTCCGGGCTGGAGAGAGGGACAGCAGAAGAGGAGAGGAGAGTGGACTGGAGGATAAGAACATGAAGGGGAAAATGTAGGTAGTGGGGATCCCGTTTCAGGTGGTGGATCTGTTCGGATCCGCGACTGGAGGATTTAAGTTAGAATGGCTTATAATTAGGATGTTAGTTGTTGCACCCGACAACTGAGCTACCGTTGATTCTGAACTAAGCTTGTGTGGTGGTTTCCTTCACACAGTGGCTTAACTGGGCTCAAGAGAGAAAGGTATGGCAGCAAAGCGTGGGTTTGCAAAATGTGCACCCCAAAAGGCCATAGGAATTTAGAAACGTGGGGCTGGTGCCGGTAGGAAATTAGCGAGTCGGGTGGCCTCTCCAGTTGTGGGTATTTGGCTAAATCTACAGCACCAGGCATGAATTCCCTCCTACTGAGCAAGTCTAATTAGACAACTATCAGTTACTACCAAGATACAAGATAATGCTAGCGCACCTCTGGGGATAACTTGCCACGCTGGTCCCGTGGTTCTGGGAGTCCCAGCTGGGTGGTTACTTTCCTCTCTTCGCAGTTTGTATGATGCCTTCTGGCACTGAGACCAAGTCCTAAGGGAGGACAAGGTCCCTTGTCCAAAGCATGTGCTGTCTTCCACAATAGGGACTTACCTTCACATTCTGGGAGGTAACCAAGGGCAACGGTAATATATTTTTTAATCCAATGTCATAGTACATTGAAAGTCCTATTGTATGTGCATACATTCCTGCCTTGAGTTGTCAGATGTGCAAAAGCAAGACTTCCCAACCACCCACCACTGCAATCTAATCTCCCTGAAGCTCAGGCAGAAGCTACTGATAAGGCTTCACAGCAACCAAAATCCAAGTCTAAAGAGACTGGAGTCTGTTTCCAACCAAGCAACAGCAGGAGACTGGCAACCCAGACAACAGCAGGCTTGCAGCAAGCATGACTAATAAGACTTGGCTTACAAGGAGTGCTGACATTATCCATTTTGTTCCATTTCATTTGTAAAATCTAGTTGTACCTATTAAATTGATTTGACTATTGGACTCTGTTCAATCGTTTGTAAAACACTATTTGCCCTAGCCTTAGCAGTTAAAAGTCCCCAGTGATGTGGAGTGATGACTCAGAAGTTAGGAGCACTTCCTGTTCCCCCAAAAAACCTGATTTCAGTTCCCAGTACCCACATAGGGTACATACCCTGTACCTCCAACTCCAGATCCAGGGTATCTGAGACATTTCTCTAACCTCCTGGGATACCCCACACACACGGCCTACATTCACACAGACACACACACCTGAGTGGGTAAAAGGGTAGGAAGGATCTAGGAGGAGTTGAAGGAGGGGAATGAATATTATGAAAACATACTGAAAAAAAAAAAATGTTAGGCAGGTGATGATGGAGCACGCCTTTAATCCCAGCACTTGGGAGGCAGAGGCAGGCGGATTTCTGAGTTCGAGACCAGCCTGGTCTACAGAGTGAGAGAGCCACGGTGAGCGGTGATAGCCAGGTAAATTGCGCATGTGCCTAGGGCCAGAGCTTGCTGAGTCTCAGCCCATCTGCGCATGTGCTAGGGCCAAAAAGCGCCAAGTCACAGCCTATCCCGAGGCGTCTCATGAGGTAATGAGCAAACAGCCAATCAGAGATGAACACGCCGCTCCAGGGTGTATATAAGCAGTGCATTCTCCAGGGCTCGCTCTCTCCTCGCCACATGGTAATAAAGGTTTGCTGCAGAAGGATCCTGTGTGTGTGTCCGTGTGTTCCTGCCGGCGGGAAAATAGCGCGGACCACACACTATGGCTCATTTTCCATTTTAAATGAAGGTCTGCTTGCCCCACCTAATTCATGCACCTATTAGTCGGATCATAAGACAAAAGGTGCGAGGGGCATTTGGAAAATACTAAAAAAATAGCACTCAGTTACAGAGACCAGGTACCATGGGAGAAGGAAGACAGGCAGGAAAGTCAGTCTCCATATGCAGACTCCTCAAGGGTCAGCTCCTTACTGGTGGAGCAGACAGAGCCCAGGTAGGGACAGAAAACAGCTGGAGTCATGACTCCATCTTCTTAATCCCAAGACTCAGCTACTGACGGAGCAGGAAAAAAAAATAATAAATCAATCTCAACAGAGATAAGGAGATATATCGCCCTTGAAATCAGTGAAGTCAGCATTACCTTTTTCTTTATTTTTCCTGTGTTCCAGGCTGGCCTTGAACTCAGTGCATCCAAAGACTCTGCATCCCCTGACTCCCTAGCACTGGGATTACAGGTGATGCAGTGGTGGAGATAGAACCCAGGCCTCCAAGCATGTTGAGCAAGCACTCTACCAACTGAGCTACAGCCCCAGTCCCAGGATCACCTTGTTCACCTGTGGCCATCACCACCCGGCCAGTGTTCTAAACTCTGAGAAGTACCAGAGAATTCAATACGACACATGTATTCTCACTGTCATGGCTCCACTGCCCTTCCTCATTATACAACTTGGTGCTGAGCAGACAGTACCCTCTCACTACACCAGGGGGCCCTCAAAGGAGGAAACTTCTCAGCAGATGCTAGAGGGAGCTTGACATGCTGTTTGGTCCACTTCCCACATTGATCACAGAACTTCAGACTAGGTTTAGCAATCCGTAACCTATTGCTTTAGTTCGGTGTGCTTTCTGAGACGCAATTCCCCCCCATGACCCCTAGCAAAATTTTCCTTCCCTCTGGAGATATCAAGCTTAAATGCCCAAAATCTATATATGAGGACAGAGGGGCCATGTGTGTGTATATGTACAAGTGAACACATCACTGTGAAATGTTGGATGGTCTCCAGCAGGCACAGGCCCAGCCATTCAAATAACCTGAGTGCTGGCTACAGTATTATCCAGAAAGTGATTTGGAGCCTTCAGAAGAATACACTGTTCAGGGACTCTAAGATGGTACATACAGACACCCTGTGTGGGAGCAAGTGGACATTGCTAAAGAGTGGCTATTTTAAAAGCTAAGTTGAACAGAGAGAAAAAGGGACAGAGGCAGACGAAGAAAGCAAATTCTTTTTTTTTTTTTTTTTTTTTTTTTTGGTTTTTCGAGACAAGGTTTCTCTGTGTAGCCCTGGCTGTCCTGGAACTCACTCTGAAGATCAGGCTGGCCTCGAACTCAGAAATCCGCCTGCCTCTGCCTCCCAAGTGCTGGGATTAAAGGAGTGCACCACCATGCCCGACTGAGAAAGCAAACTCTGATATCATTAAGTGAGAAGGGAGACATCAGTATAGATCCTACAAACATAATAATAATAAGAGAATATCAGGTGCAACTTGATGCAATAAATAGAACTTAGAGGACCCAGACCAGACAAGCTTCTTAGGGAAAAAACTCCTAAGCTGACTCTGCCTGAGGCTTTGGGACAAATTTGTAACTGCATTTAGAAACAGAAGAAATGCAGTTTACAACCCACTTTCCCACGTCCTACGTACCATGCAAATTCTAACAGTCATAAATTCACAAAGTCATATAACTCAAAACCAAATAAGAAAGTTCTAGTAGGCTGGATCTCAGCAGAGACTCAGATGTCAGGTTGTCTGGGAGACTTTGGGTTGGTTGTTTGGATTTCCTTTTCCTTTTCCTTTGTTGTTGTTGTTGTTGTTGTTGTTTGGTTGTTTGTTTTTATTGTTTTTTTGGTTTTTTTGAGACAAGTTTCTCTGTGTAGCCCTAGCTGTCCTGGAACTCACTCTGTTGTGATGGTTTGTATATGCTCGTCCCAGGGAGTGGTACTATTAGAAGGTGTAGCCTTGTTGGAGGAAGTGTGTCTCTGTTGGGGTGGGCTTGGAGACCTTCCTCCTAGCTGCCTGAGGATGCCCAGTAGGTTCCTGGCTTCCTCCAGATTAAAATGTAGAACTCTCAGCTTCTCCTGCACCATGCCTGCCTGGATGCTGCCGTGCCCCCACCTTGATGACAATGGACTGAACCGCTGAACCTGTAAACCAGCCCCAATTAAATGTTGTCATTTATAAGACTTGCCTTGATCATGATATCTATTTCATAGCAGTAAGACCCCAACTAAGACATCTGTAGACCAGGCTGGCCTTGAACTCAGGGATCTTCCTGCTTCTGCCTCCTGAGTGCTGGAATTAAACGTGTGTGCCACTATTTTACTTTTCGTGTGTGTGTGTGTGTGTGTGTGTGTGTGTGTGTGTGAGAGAGAGAGAGAGAGACAGACAGACAGACAGACAGACAGACAGACAGACTACAGTCTGTCCTGCCTTCCAGTTTGTGACAGGCCTTTTGTTTTGTTTTGTCTTGTTATTTTCTACTGCATATATCAGGCTACCTAGCCCATGAGTTTCTGGGCGTCTATCTCTGCCTCCTATCTCCCCATCAGCTACATCTAAATATTATTTGGGCTATGAGCATTCAAACCTGGGTCCTCAACATTTATATAAGAAGCACTTTACCCAAGAGCCATCTCCCAACCCTTGTTTGGGGGTTTTTGTAACAAGGTCCAGGCTAACCTCAAACTCACTGGGCTGCTGAAGCTGGCTTTAAACTCCAGATCCTCCTGCTTCACAAGCCTAATAGGCACTCATAACACCAGTGAAGGGTTATCCAAACATAATACAGATACTCCAGTACTCCAGAAAGCTTATCCAGAAAAATATCATGAAGACAGCAGGTTTCCAGGTCTTCAGCCTGAAAGATAACAAACCTACGTATCTACAGAGTCAGAGACCAGCTAAGACAACACATTTGGGTTTGGTCACTGGCCAATAACCACTGTGTAGCTGTGTGACTCCAAGCACAGTCGGGATCTCCTTATGCTCTGGATTGCTATTTGAAATTCCCCAATGTTTAAATGTTGGCTGAAAAAAGAAAATACTCTCCAGGCCAACTAAAACACAAGCAAAGCCAGATACAGCAGCAACCAACCAGTCTGCGACCTTTACTTCACAATATTTTGCTTTTAACAGGTGGGGTGTGGCGGAGGGACGGAGGTTGGGGGGGAGGCTTTGTTTATTTGTTTGGGATTATTACTATTGTTGTTGTTATTGTTTCGTTTAGGGGATGATGATGACGTTTTAAGAACC
Source organism: Montemys delectorum (assembly GCA_019843815.1). Classification (NCBI taxonomy): domain Eukaryota; kingdom Metazoa; phylum Chordata; class Mammalia; order Rodentia; family Muridae; genus Montemys; species Montemys delectorum. The sequence continues at coordinate 10,195 of JADRCD010201641.1, forward strand.
TGTACGCTGAACTTCTGGAAATTCTGTTATTTCCCATGACCCCTGGGGTATGGGGACTTCAAAGCAAAGGAAAGTAGCCACCATCAGGGTATTCCAGCTTTCTCCAGCCCATCCCCCTCCTCCAGAGACCCATCTGCTAAAGGGCTAGATGCTGAAATTTGAGGAGCTGGCTTCTCCCCTCCTCAGGCTGCTGCCTACTGATTGTCCTGCTTCCCACTTTGAAAGCTCAGAGGTGATCACTGTCTCACAGGGCAGAGTGCTAGGGATGTGGGAAGGGTATGATCTGGGATTTTTCATCTTACTGTGTATCCCAGGTCAAGAAACCAAGGATGAAAAGCAAATGTGCCAGAGGTTCCTGGAAAAAATCTGATTAATGTCAACCTCTCAAGCCAGGCACTTTGGGGTCCTGTCACCCTCTGAGTTTGGCTGTGACGACCCACCCCCCTCAAGCACCAGTGACCCCACCCAATCTCATTCTCAAGGAAACACTTCAAAGAGACATGGAGGACTCCTTGAAGAACGTCTGGTCCTAATCACCCACATCCCCTTCCCAGCAGCCAGAGAATGCTCACAGCATCACCCTAGGCTGGATGAGGGCAAGCAAGCCTGGAAGACTCCAGAGAAGGTAAAGACAGAAGTCAGCCACATGCCCTAAGTGTCAAGGAGGGTGTCAGAGACAAGGCTGAGAGCACTCTGTGCAGCCCCTCAGAATAAAGGCAATCCCCGGATATTTTTCTCACAGCTGCTCTCTCTACACACTTTCATCAGGCTTGGCTGAACTCCTTGCCCTGTGCCCTGAGCAATCCAAGCCCCAATTGTCCATCCTTTGTGCATCCCCAGCCAGGAGACTCAAGCCACAATTTTCAGCAATAATAGCTGACAGCAGAAGTGTCTCTTTTCACAGCCCCTCAAACAGAGAGCAGAGGATTTTCAAGGCAGCCCCCTGTTCTCCAGGCCCCTATCATGCAGTCCACTTAAAGTTCCTCGGCAATGGGGGAAGAAAATGACCAACAAAAGATGTTGGCAAACCACAGCCAACTGCACATCGAGACCCGAGTGGGGACTTCTTAAGAAAGGGTGGGTGGGAGTTAAACGGCTCCTTCAGGAAACTCTGGAACAGTGTGGAACTCCCACAGATTGAGAAAGGAAAGAACAAAGCCCACCTCACCCAGCTCCTGCCCATCTACCATCTCTAGTTCTCCAAGAGGACCCCAGTCTTCTGCACTGGAGAGTCTTTACCCCTGCAAGTGTCTGTTTTCATAAAGTAAGAGAACAATCAGAAATAGCCGCCTTCAGTTCTACAGCTGGGAGTCAGTGAGGGCTTACCTAGCGTGCACATGCACGAGGCCTGGATCCCACCTCCAACGCTGCAGAAAACGGGATAGGGTAAAGGGAGGAGAAAGAAGCCATTCCTTTTCTGGTGACTATCTAAGCTGATTTCCAATCTGTTACGACCACAAATAGCAATGCAAAGTCCCACTCAGCGTATAAAGCACTTCACCAGTCACACAGTGGGCAGTGGGATTGCTGGGGTGTAGCTATGGGCATTTGCCATTCTGATCAATATTTACTACATTGACTACTAACTGACTTATATGCCCTCTGTTGGGCTGTTTTAGGCAACTTTAAAAATTAGTTGAGGCCGAGTACTTTATAAAGAAAAGATGTGTGTGTAGCTTGTGATCCTGGTGGCTGGAAGGTCTAAGCAGCATGGTACTGGCCTCCTAGGTGTATCACAACTCAGTAGATACCACCATTGTGGGAGTGTAGACAGGAAGAAATCACATGACACACAGGGACATCAGACAGTGGTGACACACCAGTCTAATCACCCCCTTTATTTTTTAACTATTGTGTGTGAGGTTGGGGGTTGGAGGATGCCACTACCACACACGTAGAGATCAGAGGACAACTTTGATATTTTTACACGGGTTCCAGAAATGGAACCAGGGTCCTTAGGCTGGTGTGCAGATGTCTAGCTGCTCCAGATCCTGCCACTGCTTCAACTGACTCCCAATGCCCCCCATATAGCTGCTCTGACACGGGGAACAGCTTCTCTGCACACTGGCAGAATAAACAAAAGTCCCGTCACCAATAAAGCTAGGGAGTCGGTGACAAGGACTGGTGTCCCTACAGAGAGAAACTCTGTCGAATGCTGGACACAGACCCCCTTGACGTCTTCAGGGCTACAGCCTCTCAGAGCCCCACAGCAAGAGGCAACTCACCAAGTCCTGTCCCATTGGACTCCATCCCCTCTCTCCCTTCTGTCTGCCGTCTCCTCTCCATCCATGCCTCCTAAACCACCTGCATTCTAATTCTAGCCTAGTGTCTACACCCTAAGACAGCTGTTATTACGGTTGTTTATTAGGGGAAGGGTGGAATGTTCCCCTAAAAGGAGGAACGCATGAGAGAGAAACAATGGTCAGGCACAGAGAGAGGCAAGGAGGTGAGGCCACACACCATGCTGGCCAGATCAATGCCTCTCAAGTTGCAAAGCACCATTTTTGTTGGTGGTGACTTGGTTTGGTTTGGTCTGTATGAGTACCTGTAGGCAACATGCGCGTGTAGACATGTACATGGGGTGGAGTTGGGAGGGTGAAAGCGGAGGCTGTCATCAAGTGTTTTCTCCGCCCTTTTTTAAAAAAATATCTTTGTAAAACTATTTAATTCTCCCTCAAGTCCTGTCCATTTTTTAACTGTTTTTAATTGATCCCCTCCCCCTAGTGTCCCATGTCCTCCCTCCAGCCCCTCCCAGGTACCCTTCCTCAAACCCTTCCCATGTCTCAACCCAGCTCTCAAGTTGATAACCTCTTTTCTTTGATGACTATTATTGTTTTATACACACACACACATACACACAGTGTCAGCCCCAAAATCACATACATACATACCAACAAAAACGGGTTCAGCAGATTGTACTTTTATATTGGTGCATACACATACATACGCTCATTTTTTTTAAAGATTTATTGTTATATTTAAGTACACTGTAACTGTCTTCAGACACACCAGAAGAGGGTATCAGATCTCATTAGGGATGGTTGTGAGCCACCATGTGATTGCTGGGATTTGAACTCAGGACCTTCAGAAGAGCAGTCAGTTCTCTTAACCACTGAGTCATCTCACCAACCCCACACACACTCATTTTTTGTTTTGCAGGTTGGGAGGTGTTTATTTTGGGCTTATTTTTATTGTGGTTGATTGTTGTTTGTTTCTTTTTGGTTTGATTTAGTTTTTGTTTTTTTCATTTTTTTTTTTAAGACAAGGTTTCTCTATGTAGCCCTTGCTGTCCTTGAACTGGCTTTGTAGTCCAGGCTGGCCTCACAGAGATCTGCCTGCCTCTGCCTTGTGAATGCTGAGACCACACCCAGCCACTCAACTTATATTTTAAGACAGGGTCTCTCACTAGCCAGCAAGCCCCCGAGAATCCTCCTCTCTGTCCGTCATTAGTGCTGGGATTCTATAATCCCAGATGCACATATTGTGCCTGGCTTCTGACCTGGGTGCTGGGAATCTGAACTCAGTGTCCAGCTCTTTATGTTATGGATTGTTTGTAGGCATAATTTTTTTTTACAACCTACGTTTAATAAGGGTTCAACCTCTCCTCTAGCCCACCACCCAGCAGAGGTAGTGGAAGAGAAGAGTTATTAGGATATGGGGGAAGTGGACCTGTTCAGCAATGGTTCTTTGGGAGTGAGCTCTATCCTCTTTGGCAGCAGGTCAGTCCTGTAGCAAACACCAAATACGACTCAGCAGCGGCAGATCAGTCCTCTCGGCAGGCAGACACCAGGCACGAACCAGCAGCTGTAGTTTAATCCTGAAGAAACTGCCAGGCTCCCCAAGCCTGAGTGGAGGCCATGGATGTAGAGGCAAGCTGCCACAGGAGCCTCACAATCTGTTCTTGGGGGAGTTTCTCTCAACAGCAGTATTATCACACGTTGAATTCAACAACACTATTTAAGGTGAACCAATATGTGAGTGTCATTAGCAAAGAATTGTGAGGTGGAAGTTTGTTCAAGCCGATGCTCAGTGCTCATCTCCCACTGTCTGTGAGGTCATATTTATACTCCTTCACCAAGTGTCTTTTCCCATGTTTGCTATATCCAAACATCTTTTCACCGTGTCTGTTTCAGGAAAACAGTCTTTCATGTGTTTGCTTTAGCAAGACATCCTTTCACCTGTGTGCCCCAGCAAAACGTCATTTGACATACTGACTTTCCAAAGAAACTAGAAGTTTTCACTTCAGTTTTTTTTCAATGTTCAAATCCAAGGCCTTACAAATTATAGACAATAAACAGTATTATCGGATAGTTGTGTGTCATGGATGCCCAAATAGGTCCAAAGCACACTGCAAGCCACTGCCTTCCCTTGAGCCTTCTGCTAAGAAGGGCTGCATGACAGTGTACCACCATCACCCGTGTGTGTGTGTGTGTGTGTGTGTGTGTGTGTGTGTGTTTTACTAGGGATGGAGTATAGGATTTTATATATGCGAGGCAAGCAATCTACTGCTGAGCTGTATCCATAGACTTTTTCTATTGTTTTTGGTTGGTTGGTTTGTTGGTTGGTTTGGTTTGGTTTTTAAGACAAGGTTTCTCTGTGTAACCCTGGCTGCCCTGGAATTCAATCAATAGACCAAGCTAGCTTTGCCTCTGCCTCTCGGCTGGGATTAAAGGTGTGTGCCACCGGCTTTCTATTTTTGAGACAGAGTTTCACTACTTTGCCCAGGCTAGCCTGCAGCTCCCTCTGTAGTCCTGAGCAAACCCTTAAACTTGAGATCTTCCTGTCTCCACCTCCTAAGTAGCTGGGGTTGCAAACCTGCAACACTGGGCCTTGGCCTCTACTTTAACTGTACTGCTTTAAATTGTGGTGAGAAACACCTAAAACTACCGTCTCAAAGGCCTCGTAAAGTTTCTGACCCCGCCCTGCCCATGTTCCCGTGGGCCCGTGTGCCAAGTCTCTTTGCCTGAGACCTCTCGAGGCCCCAGAAGACTAGCAGGCACGCAGAAAATCAATGCTCCCAGCTCTCAGCCACACCTAGAGAATCAAGGCTGGCTCATGTCCATTGCAAAGGTACTCCACTTTCAAATCTAAACGTTGGGTACAATTGGCATTTAAATATCCCTCAGTGGGACCACTCACTCCCTACCACACCCAGTCAACCTCCCACTGCCTGTGCTGGTTGCTGGCTTCACAACACGCTGTTTGGGGCCTCGAACCCCATCTTGTCTTACTTCCTCTGGCTCTCATATCTGTTTTCTGGGAAAACTCCTGCCAAGAGCCTCTGTTGAGGGGACACGTGGAGCCTAGGCTCAAGGCCTAATGAACACCGTGCAGCTTCTGCGCTGAGTCTATCAAGAAACAATAAACAAGCTGGGCAGTGGTGGCGCACGCCTTTAATCCCAGCACTTGGGAGGCAGAGGCAGGCGGGTTTCTGAGTTCGAGGCCAGCCTGGTCTACAGAATGAGTTCCAGGACAGCCAGGGCTACACAGAGAAACCCTGTCTCGAAAAAAAAAAAAAAAAGAAAAAGAAAAAAGAAAAAGAAAAGGAAAACGAAACAATAAACAGCACCGCTCACGCAGACAGGAAGGTCAGCCCCTGGTCCAAAGAGAGAAGGGAAAGTGCGCCAACTCTGACGCCAAGCCAGGTAGGCAGAACGAGACTGGGCACTTTTTTTTGGTTTTTCGAGACAGGGTTTCTCTGTGTAGCCTTGGCCGTCCTGGAACTCATTCTGTAGACCAGGCTGATCGAACTCAGAAATCCGCCTGCCTCTGCCTCCCAAGTGCTGGGATTAAAGGCGTGCGCCACCACCGCCCGGCTGGGCACGTCCTTCTTGGGATATAAATTCTCTAACAGAAATGGAAAGGCCAGGTTTGCCCTGCAAGGGTTGCCCAGATTCCCAAGCGTATTGTTTGCTAGAGCTTCCAGGGTGTCTCTTCCTCAGAGGGACAGTTTTATAGAAATGCTAGGGTTTTTTTTTTTTTTTACTTTTTTTTTTTTTTTTTGTAATTGGTGCTTGTTGCTGTTGTTTTGTGGGGCCTGGAGGTTCCCGCAGGGGAGCACAGCTGCTCTAGAGCAGTGGTTCTCATCCTTCCTGATGCTGTGGTGACCCTCAAACATAAAATTATTCTCACTGGTGCTTCATAACTGTAATTTTGCTACGGGTCTGAATCGTTATGTAATTAATTACCTGTGTTTTACAATGGTCTTAGGTGACCCCTGTGAAAGCGTCATTCAACCCCCAAAGGGTCACAACCAAGAGGTTGAGAACCCTCTTTGACCAAAGAGCCACTCTTCCACTATCGCCACTATTGTTCCCTTCAGCCCAGCATACTGCTTCAGTGAGGAAGGAAGGGGACACACATGGCCTGGCGACCAATGAGCTGACAAGGGTTTCGGTCAGATCACCCTCACATCTGTGTTGTTTTCTTTTGGTTGATTGACTGTTGAAATGCCTCATTTAGCACAGGCTAGCCTTAAACTTGCTGTATAGCAGAGGATGATCTTCAACATTTGACCTTCATGTCCACCTGAAATTATTGCCATGTGCCACTACTCTCAGCTAGTAGATGTTGTTTCATTAGCATTACTAACTACTAACGTTTGTTTCTCTACTATGAGTGTGTGCATGTGTGACTGTGTGTGTGCACGAGTGTGTATGTATATGAGTGTGTGTGTGAGTGTGCATATGAGAGTGAGTGTGTGTGTGTGTGTGTGTGTGTGTGTGTGTGTGTGTATCAGAGGATAACTTGCAGGAACTGATTTTTCTTCCATCATATGAGTCCCAGGAATTGAGTTCAGGTTGTCAGGCAAACACCCTTAAACAATGAACTATATCGATACCCTACCCCATCCACCATACTTCTGAAAAGCTGCTCTTGCTAAGGTAGGCTCATTGACCACCATGAGGAATAAGGAATGCACGCAGAAGCCTCTCCCTTCCAGGAAGGCTGAAGTGACCTCTAATTGAGTTAGGAAGCTACATATAGAGCATCTCATAATCCCTCCCAGACCCAGAGAAGGCCCAGAAACCACTGCTTGAACTTGCACAGCTGGGACTGCCCAGCTGTCCTCAGACACAGGGAGTGAGCAGTGCTCTGTGGACTCCTGTGTACAAAAAGCCTGTTCCTTAATGAGGTTTCCTAATATAGGGCAGGAGAAAAGTTTTGAGCTATTATTAGGCAACAACAAATGGGTCTCATTTAACTGTCCTACTTTTAAAAATTAACTTGGCTTTTTTAAATTAAAGAATTATTTTTATCTGGGCATGGCAGCTCATGTCTATAATTTCAGCACTCAAGAGCCAGAGACAGGGGTTGGCGAGATGGCTCAGATGGTAAGAGCACTGTGACTGCCTTTCCAAAGGTCCTGAGTTCAGATCCCAGCAACTACATGGTGGCTCACAATCCATAATGAGATCTGATGCCCTCTTCTGGTGCCTCTGAAGACAGCTACAGTGTACTTGTATATAATAATAATCTTTGGGGGTTTCTCTAACCAGAGAAGAGGTCCTAAATTCAATTCCCAACAACCACATGAAGGTTCACAACCATTTGTACAGCTACAGTGTGCTCATATACATAAAATAAATCTTTTTTTAAAAAAAGAAAAAGAAAAAGAGGCAGAGGCAGGAAGATCACTCTGAGTTTGAAGCTGGCTTTGACTAAATAATGAGAAAGGCATAGGAAGAGGAGGAAGACGGAGGAAGAGGAGGAAGAGGAGGAAGAGGGCAGGAAAGGAAGCAAATTATTTTAAAACACCAGAGGTCTTTGGAGATCATTTAATAAAACCTCTTACATGATCATTGCCTTGGTGGCCAAAATGTAGACTGAATAAACTGGATTAAATGACCTCAAAGGCTTTGTCCAGCTCTGACATCTAGATTTTTGCACTTGGTACTGGTTAAGTTGGGTAGTTTTGGTTTGGTCTACGTTGGTTTCTGTTTTGCAGGCTGAGGGCTAAACCCAGTATCTCACACATTCAGGGCAGGTGTTCTACCGCCTTCCACCTCCGCAGTTATGGATGTTGACCCTCCCTCCTCTGACTGGAGACTCTTAGAGACACACATTGAATCTCTCTCCTCCAAGTACTTGGGGTCAGAAGAACAAATCTGAAATATATGAGGTGCAGGAGATTTGCATAGGCATACTGTAATTCTTGGGAAGGAGACCCAACTCTAAACACGAAATTCACTCACATTGTATATACACCTTGTACTCACATCGTCTGAAGGTGATTTCATACCATATTATTAATCTGCCTGCATTTTCCACAACTCATCAAACAAGGTCGAGTGGGATTTTCCATGTATAAATCATGTCATTTATGGCTCCAAGTTTTGGATGTTGGAGCACCTACAATTCCAAATGATGAAGGACGTAGAATGTGTACTTGAACCTTCGAGCTAAACATGTTCATTTTATCTCTTTCCCGACCTTTGAAGTCTTTAGATACTGTTGGAGACCACCGTAGCTCCTGCCTGCTTGGGATCCTCATTCAGCTTCCACATCGACCATGCTACTTAGAGAAGCTGGGACATCTCCCATCTGCTATCTACAGGGGGGAAAGGGGGAACTATGTCCTCTAAGAATTCCAGATGTTAAGTCACCCTGTGCCATCGGAGATCTCCCAGCTGAGTTCACAATACAACTCATAACCTGAAGAGGAAGTACATGTACACTAGAGGGGTGGCCTGCCTGGCACAGTGAAGGCTTTAAAACCTATGCTCATAAAACAGGATGGGAAAATTCATCTGCGAGTTTTACAGCCTACAAAATTTGCAGTATGTCTTTTATGGATGCTCTTTAATGTTTCCTGCAAGAAAGATGAGCATAGGCCCTGGGGGGGCGGGGGGAGTGCAGACTCCACCTCCCTACTTGGAAACCAGACAGGCTGTCTCTCCATATTCAGAAAAGGGTCCTTCGGTGGGCAGGCATACTCAGGGCTCCATCGGGTAGTTCATCCCCGTTTCTCCGGACCTCGAGCTACATACCAAGGGAAGCTGACTGCATTTGGCTTGATTTCACTTATGAGGCCCAGGTGTTTGGGAGACTTTCCTTTCACATGGTTATTCTGAAGAAGGGTGACCCCACACACACACACAAAAAAAAAAAGTTAACATTGCTCATGTGTGCGCTGTTTGACATGGCCAGGGAAACAACACAGGGTGTCCTGCAGGCTTCTTTGTGATGGTCACTGTTCTCGTTCGAGCCCCCAGAGCCTCTCATCTAACCCTGACCTTAGTTGCCTTAGGCCTAGACAAGTCCTCAGGGTGGCTATAAGAGACCACAAAGAAATGGGTGCTCTACGGTGGGCAGCCAGCAGAAAACTCCTGCTCTAGGGAGTTTGGGCCAAAACCCAAACCACTCTCCACCCTTTCTACCTTCCCCGTTTCTCCCAACAAAGGCCTCTCAGAGCTGTCCTTTCCTGCGTTCTCTGGTTAGATGAACGGTACCAATGCCTCTTAACCTAGCCAGTTAGTATTTGAGACAATGTCTCTCACTGAACCTGGAACTCGCCATTGGCCACTAGAGTTTTGGACATGCACCAATATACCTGGCGGGACAGGTCCAATCTCAGGCCCTCATTCTTGTACAATAGGCATTTTGCTGGCTGAGCCATCTCCCCCAGCTTGTGCGTTATGGTTTTGAGGCAAGGTTTTTCACTGGTCTGGAACTTGACAAGTAAGCCTGACTTGCTGGCCAGTGAACCCCAAAGATCTGCCCACCTCTGTCTCCTCAGCACTGAGATTACAAGCACATGAGATAAGCATGCCACCATACAGGGCTTTTTCACGTATTTCAGGGGGACCAAATGCAAGTGTTCCTGCTGAAAGACCCCCATAGGGAGACCCTCGCTCAAGTCCCAGGAGAACGTGCACCCAAGGAAACACGAGAGACCATCTTGATGTAAACACAGGAGGTAGTTTAATATTGGAGCTCCGGGTGGACCCATATCTCACGCAGGAGACAGAGGGATCAACCTTGGGGCTCAGGGGTTAGGGGTTTTTATAGGAAGGAGGTCTAGGGGAACAAAGGAATTAGCATAGCCTATACATGATTGGCTAATTCAAATCCAGCTAGAATACGTGAGGATCAGAGCATAGGAAAATTCCTAAGGGTGGTATTGAGGCAGCAGGGCATCTAGCTGGCCTCCAACCATACCTCATCATTCAGTTGGGTCATCTTGCCCAGACAGGTCCCTGCTTGCCTGAGCCCACCCAGACATGTCCTATCTATCTCTTCTTGGCCTGCTAGTTCCCAGAATATTCAACAGCTTGCTTGCTCATTCCCAGGCCTATGTGGGCAAGCTTGTGCTGGATTTTCAGGCTTATAATTCTTCTACCTGGCCAGCACAGGTTCCAAGCTTTAGTTACTCCTTTCACTGCTTTCAAGGCAAATAATCCATTGACTGAGCCCTCTCCCCAGTACTTGCAAGGCAAGTACTCCATTGACTGAGCCCTCTCCCAGTGCTTGCAAGGCAAGTACTCCATTGACTGAGCCCTCTCCCAGTGCTTGCAAGGCAAGTACTCCATTGACTGAGCCCTCTCCCAGTGCTTGCAAGGCAAGTACTTCATTGACTGAGCCCTCTCCAAGTGCTTACAAGGCAAGTACTCCATGGCCTGAGCCCTCTCTCCAGTACTAGCAGTTCTCTTTGACTTAATCAAACCACCATCATTCATTCCCTTCATTTTCTCCTTGCTGAGCTGTCAAAGGGTATTTGGATGTGTGGTGAACAATTTTAAGGAAGTATCCTTCACACAGTAGCCCATAGGAATGATGCCCTGGAGCTGTGCTATGGAAAGAGCACTTTCTGGTCCTTCCTAATCCACAATTTTAGCTCTGACCCCCATTTCTGCCTGGAATACAGCCAGCCTGGTCTGGAGGAAGAGCCACTTCTGTACAGGCTCGAGCCCAACCCTATCTCTCTTTCTCCTGGTGAAAAGTCATACTCCAAGGTGTTGGCCACCCTGTTTCAAACCTTTCAGCAGATCCCCTGTTGATTTCAAAGTAAACTCTCTGACAAGGTTTATAAGATGTATAGGACCAATGCAACCTGGTCCATGCTTCTCTCGAACTTCAACTAAATACTTCTAGGACTAACACAGGACACCTTATGCTCTACCGATACAACATTGGGAGAGCCTCAGCATCTCCCGAAGCATGGCTCACCCCGGCCAGCATGGCCCACCCCGGCCCCTTGTTTCATAATTCATCTAGACAATTCTTATACATCCCTCAGGAACTGACTCCTGTATCACCTCCTCTAGGCTGTCCTCTTGGCCAGCCTTACCTAGGTCCTCCCTCTCCCAGCTTAGCCTTGGCTAGCTGTTTCATGTCTGGGCTCAGATGGGCAAATAGCCAGCCTGGTCTGGCGGTCTCAGTCAGTGATTGAATTTGCTGCATGCCTGTAGGCGCCTGTGGGCCCTTTCTCTCTGTCTCCTTGCCATTGATCTGAGTCAAAAAGACTCAGAAGCAAAGCGGTCCTTCAATCTCTCTGAACAAGTGAGTCCCTCTTCCCCCAAGGAAGAGCTTCCCATCATCCCCTCCCCAGGCAGCTCCAGGTGCCACGTGATCCCTGGCCTTTCTGCTCTTCCTCCTCCCCAGCACTCTCTCCCTCCCTTCCACTCCCAGTGAGCTGAGCTTTCCCAGCTGGAGCCTCCAGCTAGCAGAGCTGTTTTTGCTACTCCCTAATGACCCAGTGGAGATATCATCTCTTCCTTTAGGAGCTGTTTCTGCTCAGTAAATGGAAACCTGGTTGAGAGCCAAACCCAATCATCCTGAAAGGTAGCAGGCCCTCTGGAAGGAAAAGGGTCTCTGTCCAGCCTTGGCCTCTCTCTCCTCCCAAGCTTCCTGGCTCCTCCAGGAACTCGTTGCAGTCTCTATATAAAAATAATAATAATAATAATAATATGCTGAGTGAGAAGGGTCAAGGCTGTAATCACTGCACTTTAGAAGAAGAGACAGGAGAATCCGGAGTTTAAGGTCAGCCTGGATCACATGAGACTCTGTTTCCCCAACCCTAAAACAAAGCTCCTCTCTCCATTCAAAAGGCAAAGACTCACAATGGAGTCTGGGATATCTCATTTCCTCCACAGATCCTCCTGTGTTGACAGGAGGGTCAAGGGTTCAAGATCAGCTTGACCTATATAGTATGAGGCCAGCCTAGGATACAGGAAGCTATCTGCAAAAATAATAGCTCTATACTATGTGATGGAATGGACATATAGTTCAGTGGTTGGACACTTTAACCCAAGAGGCCATCCTTCACAATGGAAAATAAAGCCAAAACAACAAACATCTTCAAGATGGTGGACTTTGTGCCACCTTAGTTTTTCGGGTTTTTTGTTTTTGTTTTTTCGAGACAGGGTTTCTCTGTGTAGCCCTGGCTGTCTTGGAACTCACTCTGTAGACCAGGCTGGCCTCGAACTCATAAATCCACCTGCCTCTGCCTCCCAAGTGCTGGGATTAAAGGCGTGCGCCACCACCGACCGGCTGCCACCTTAGCTTTTATCAACTTTCTTATTCTTTGTTTGGTTGGTTGGTTTTGTTTTTTTAAGCTAGATACTCATGGACCTAGTCTGGCCTCACACTTGAAATGTATGACCTTGATGTAGGTCCGTGATAACCTTCAACTCCAGATCTTCCTATCTCCACCAACAAGTGCACACTGATGGGTGCGCAGCCCCACAGTCAGCGTAGCTGCTATATTGAGGATGGTGTCCTGGTGGCAAAGTCTGTGGGAAGCATGTTCCAAGTCTTGTGATACAATGAGACTGGAAGGATGGCCAATGGTGGCTTTTACACACACACACACACACACACACACACACACACACACACACACACACAC
>JADRCD010201642.1:0-29867 GCA_019843815.1 Montemys delectorum
ACACACACACACACACACACACACACACACTCACAGGATGCTGGCTGGGGCCGGGGGTGTGGTATGCAAAGGGCAGGCCCTCACCTACCCCACTGCTGTCTGAGGAGGGAAGGTTGGCAGGGCCCCCAGAGAAGCGGTTGTAGCGGGCACTCTTGGCTGAGCTCATGCTCTAGAGAGGCATCCAGGTTCCTTGGGCAGTGTCCCTATGGGAAGAACACAAATGAGGGGGTTTAGAGGTGGCATCCTGAGTTCCTGCAAGTTAGCAAAGCTTCCCCACCTGGTAGACTTCTGGCCAGTCCATCTCAAAGCAAGTCTTAACTTCTTCCTGCCTCTAATGCCACGTTAGTAGATTCACAGTGGGCAAGGGCCTTCCTGCCTACCCTATCAGGTGGCAAAGGCTCCTGGTACAGTTGATTTTGAGTGGTACCATCCCTTCAGGCCTGAACCTGTTGAAGAAGCCAACTAACTCTATCCCTGAAGTGAAAAACCCCATCAGTGTTGGCTAATCCTCTGATCTTGATCATAGCTGGTCACTACAAGCCCTACTTCTTGGCAGGTCAAATGTCCCTATGACTAAGTCTCATTTTCTACCTATCCATTAGACTGGTGTGGCACACACACCAGGACTTAGTCCTATGGGAACCCACCAGAGAACATGTGTTCTCTGCCATAGCACATGCTATCAGGACCCAGCCAGGACCACAAAGAACCAACCGATGGGCAGTCACCTGATCCTGTCTCCCAGGTGTGGTCATACAGGGCAGGTCACAGGAAAAGGTAGACCCTAGAACTGAACCAATGGAGATCACTCATAATAACTGTGCCACGCAGGAGCTAGGGTAGCAGGGAGACAATGGCAGCATACAAGGGCCAGTGTCCCTGTTCAGCCCAGAAGAGAGGGTCAGGAGAAAGGGTAGGCATGTGACATCTACATGGAAGGGAAGATTAAAAGAGACTCATACTCAGGACGGGTCCAGGACAACACCCACCCTGTGACACGACAGCTGTAGACGTGTAGGGACACAGCATTGTCAGAAGGCATCCGCTAAGGAAGGCCTTAGTCTCAGGATTCCGCAAGGGCGGCGCTAGGTCACCACTGTTCAACTAACAAGCAACATCCGTTCTTCAGGCTCATGGCTCAAGTGGAGCCTCTGAAGCCACCTTCTAGGGAGCCATGGCACTGGAGTGCCGATTCCACAGGCCAGGACCACACCACATGGTAGCCTTGTTTGTGACAGAGAAGGGACAGGAAGGGAGAGAGCTCCAGAAGGGTCCAGGTGGATCATGTGCTAAGCCCAGGCCCCAGATCAAGGTGGGACAGTTTCTATCCCAAGACCCTAGGAATGGTGGACGTGCCCTGTTCTCTCCCAGGCCCTCCCAGCACTGTCTCTTCCACACAAACACTGGAAGGCCACAAAGTGGGTCCTGATTTTCTCAGACTTGTTTAGCTCCAAGCACGGGGCTTTGAGGAAGAACTGGCTCCCAACCTGTCTGCAATCCTGCTAAGCCCTGATCCTTTCTTTTTACTCCCCAGGCCTCACCCACCTCTTCAGCTATCCCCTGCAATTGCAACCCCCCACCCACCTCATGAATCAGGGTAGCTCCTGCCTCTGTGATTGGCACGGTCAGGAACTTGCCACCTGTCACTCTAAACACCCTCAAGTACAGGTAAGTGGAACTCTTTAAAGGCAAGCCAAAGCCTACCTCTTCCTGACCTTAGCCTCATGACACAGAGCTACCACAACAGTTGCCAGTGGGAGCCAGAGAATTTGTGGTATTATGCACTTCCTCCCTTCCATTACACCAGCCTCAATACCAGCAGACACCCAAAGAAAGGCTCAACTATGACTCTAGGACTTGACTCTGTGTACTTTAGACTGAACTCTGTAGGGAAAGACAAGGGCAGAGGAGACATTGTGACTGTGGCCTGAGGGTCACCCTGCACTCTTCTGCCCCTCTCCCCTAGCAGTCCCCGTCCTGAGGAGGAAGGTTCTTGACAGCCTATCAGGGTCTTACTCGTTAAAGAAGCGAACAAGGATGAATGGATGAATTGCAAGGTGGCCTCATGAGAGTGAGAGTGCCAAAGTTGATTGTGACCCTCTTCCTTGCAGGGAGCGCTTAGGGTTTAAACAAAACTTGTTTGTTGAACAGTGGTGCCCTCCTAGCATAACACCTTTTGCTCCGTCAAAGGGATGTTCAGCCAGTCTAAACCTTGGAGCTTCATTCAGGGCTTGCTCTTTAAGTGTGAAAGGTTTAACCCTTTGGATGAACCTGGGAAGTGGGCTCACAGGGTGGTATTAAGAGTCAGACAGAAGCCGGGCGGTGGTGGCGCCCGCCTTTGATCCCAGCACTTGGGAGGCAGAGGAAGGCAGATTTCTGAGTTCAAGGCCAGCCTGGTCTACAGAGTGAGTCCCAGGACAGACAGGGCTACACAGAGAAACTCTGTCTCGAAAACAAAACAAAACAAAACAAACAAACCAACAAAAAAGAGTCAGACAGACCTACATTATTGTTTCCTAGCACCTGTTACTCTGGCCTGAGAGCCCAGGAACACAGTGCCTGGTTAGGCCTTGCTCTATTTTAAGAAAAAGTACACATGACAACACAAAAGTCAGCAGCCAGCCTATAGAGCCAGTATAGGGGACCAGAACCAGCCTGAGAGAAAGCATAGAGCCAAAATGAACTGGAAAAGCGGGAAGCAGATTCCCAATTCACGTGGGTTCAGCCTCCTCCTTCAGGGAGCCAAGATGGACTAGCTAGAGCTCCAACTTGTGCAAAATCCACAAGGTAGGGCTGGCAAGATGGCTCAGCGGGTAAGAGCACTGACTGCTCTTCCAAAGGTCCTAAGTTCAAACCCCAGCAACTACATGGTGGCTCACAGCTACCCATAATGAGATCTGACGCCCTCTTCTGGTGCATCTGAAGACAGCTCCAGTGTACTTATGTATAATAATAAATAAATCTTTGGGCTGGAGTAAGCAGGGACTGAAAAAGTGGGGCTAACTGGAGTGAACAGAGGTCCTAAATTGAATTTCCAACAAATTGAAGGCTCCCAACCATCTGTACAGCTATAGTGCAGTCATATATATAAAATAAATAAGTCTTTAAAAGAATACCTCACGTCGGGCGGTGGCGGCGCACACCTTTAATCCCAGCACTTGGGAGGCAGAGGCAGCCGGATTTCTGAGTTCGAGGCCAGCCTGGTCTACAGAGTGAGTTCCAGGACAGCTGGGACTACACAGAGAAACCCTGTCTCGAAAAAAACAAAAAACACCTCACAAGGTAGCCCTCACCCTCAACAGGATTGAGTAGCACACTGAAGGTCAGGTCTTCAGGGCCTAAGCTTTACAGTAACAGGATTCAGCAGCTGGTGAGGGGCAGGCCCCAGACAGCAGGGAAAATATCACACAAGCCAAACCCACCTCGCAGCTGATGATCTCTGACAGAAAGCTGTTTATCTCAGTGGGAACTCCTTTGGGGTTATGTGTCCTGGAAGCCTGATCTCTCCTGTCCTCTAATTCCCAGGGTGGAAGGACAGCTCTCCACAAAGACGACAACCCATTCTCAAGCTAGAAAAGAGCTACGGGCAGTGAGCTAAGCCAGGATTTGCCATATAAGCTCTCTTCCCCTCTCCCAAGTCTAAAACTACCTGCCTATCTGTGGAGCCCACAATATATATTAGCCCCTAAGAAACAGGATTCTTTCAGATTTTTTTTTCTTTTTTGGTTTTTCAAGACAGGGTTTCTCTGTGTAGTCCTGGTTGTCCTGGAACTCACTCTGTAGACCAGGCTGGCCTTAAACTCAGAAATCCACCTGCCTCTGCCTCCCAAGTGCTGGAATTAAAGGCATGCACCACCATCACCTGGCTCAGCTTTTTTTAAAAAGTGTTATTAAAAACTGAACTTAGAACTGGGTAGTGGTGGCTCATGCCTTTAATCCCATCACTTGGGAGGCAGAGACAGGCAGATTTCTGAGTTCGAGGCCAACCTGGTCTACACAGTGAGTTCCAGGACAGAAAAAAAAAAGAAAAAAAAAAAGAAAAACCAAACCTGAAGTTAGTGCCAGGCTTTGGCGAGATGCTTCAGTGTCCCTCAATTCAGTTCCCAGCACCCACTCTGTGGCTCACAGCAGCCTGTACTTCCTGTGCCAAAGGATCTGATCTGCTTTTCCAACCCCCACAGGGACCAGGCATACATGTGGCCGACAGATATACATAAGGCAAAACTTTCAAATAATAAAAATAAATAAAAGTATAAAGTTTTAGAAAAAAAAAAAGGAAATTAAACTTGGGATCTCAAACAGACTAGACAGGGCTCTACCACTGAGCCCTGTTCCCAGTCCCAAGATTTTTATTTTTTCAAGACAGGGTTTCTTTGTGCAGCCCTGGCTGTCCTGGAACTCACTCTGTAGACCAGGTTGGCCTTGAACTCAGAAATCCACCTGCCTCTGCCTCCCAAGCGCTGGGATTAAATACATGTGCCACCACTGCCCGGCCTAAAAATGTCTTTAAGACAGTCTCACTATAGCTCAAGCTGGTTTCATGCTAATGATCTTCCTGCTTCAACGTCTACAGGCTGGGAAGACAGGCATAAAGCACTGTAGCTGGCAACAGAATATTACTTCTCATTTTACTTTTTTCCTTTTTCAGATTCTTTTCCCACTTACTTTTCTCTGTGTGTGCATCAGTATATATATATATGTACCACAGTCCCTACCACAAGTGTGTAGAGGTCAGAAAACGAACTGTAGAAGTAGGTTCTCTCCTTCTACACAGGTTGCCAAGCTTGGCAACAAGCACACTTACACACTGCTCTATCCCACAACAAGATGACACTTATTTATCTACTTATTTACTTAGAGTGTGTGTGTGTGTGTGTGTGTGTGTGTACGCGCAGGTGCACATATATCCTATGATGCTATGGCACACATGTGGAAGTCAGAAGACATTTTGTGGGAGTTCGTTCTCTTCCTTGTGTCATATGGATACCAGGGACTGACCTCGAATCTCAGGTCATCAGACATGAGGGCAAGTGCCCTTATATGCTGAGCCATTTCCCCAGACAAAGACAACTCTTTTTTAGATTTATTTTTATTATTTTATGTATATAAGTGTTTTGCCTTCAAGCATGTCTGGTGTTTGAGAAGGTGCTGCACCTCTATGTAGGTGCTGGGAATTGATCCCACTTTTCCAATGAGTGCTCTTATCCACTGAGCCAACTCTCCAGCTCCCTCAAGATTTATCTTAAAAAGAAGAAAAAAAAAAAAAGGTGTATGGCCGGGCGGTGGTAGTGCACACCTTTAGTCCCAGCACTTGGGAGGCAGAGGCAGGCGGATTTCTGAGTTCGAGGCCAGCCTGGTCTACAGAGTGAGTTCCAGGACAGCCAGGGCTACACAGAGAAACCCTGTCTCGGAAAAACAAAACAAAACAAAACAAAAAGGGTGTATGTGTGTTAGTGTGCATGTGTGCTGGTACCTACAGAAACCAGAAGGAGAGCTGGATCTCCTGGAGTCAGAGTTTTTAAATGGTTGTGAGCTATACAATGTGAACACTAGGAACTCAAATTCAGACGGTTGCTAAAGCAGGAAGTGCTCTCTTAACCAATCCCTTGAGAGTCTTTTTCTTTTTATGTGTGTTACTGTTTTGTCTACATGTATGTATGTGCACCATAAACATACAGTACTGGCCGGGCAGTGGTGGTGCATGCCTTTAATCCCAGCACTTGGGAGGCAGAGGCAGGCAGATTTCTGAGTTCCAGCCTGGTTTGAAAAACCAAAAAAAAAAAAACAAAAAACAAAAACAAAAAACAAAACAAAACAAAAAACACACAGTACTCACACAGAGGCCAAAAGAGAGCACTGGATTCCATGAGCTGGAGTTATAAACAGCTGTGAGCTGCCATGTAGGTATTGAGAACTGAGCTGGGTCCTCTGCAAGAACACGTACTCTTTGTTTTTGCTTTTTTGTTGTTTTTTGTTTTGGGTGGGGGGAGGTTTGTTTTTGTTGTTGTTGTTGTTTTTCGAGACAGGGTTTCTCTGTGTAGTCCTGGCTGTCCTGGAGCTCACTCTGTAGACCAGGCTGGCCTTGAACTCAGAAATCTGCCTGCCTCTGACTCCCAGCGCTGGGATTAAAGGCGTGCACCACTGCCCAAGATTTGGTCTTTTTAAAGACAAAAAGTTTGAGAGCCTGAGGCAGGATTGCTCTAAGGCCAACCTGGGATATACAGTGATACTCTGTCTTGGAGACTGACCAGACAGACAGACACAGACAGACCGACAGTCAGTCAGACACACACACACACACACACACACACACACACACACCATCCACAGAGGAGGACACTACCTATCTTGGCTGTCACCAGTAGACAAGCAGCTCAAGGCTTCAGCCTGAACTGTGGGTGGCCAACAGGCTGGCCTCCAGCCAGAGCCCCAAGCACATCTCCTGGTATGAGGAAGCCAGTGCAGGGGCCTGAAGAATATCCAGCCCCTACCACAGCTCCCCCGGGGCTCAAAACCAGATCTGGCTGCCAAATCCTATAGAAACAAACTTGGTTGCCATAACAAAGTTACATGTATTTCCCTGGCTATTCCCTTGAATGTCCCCTTAAGTACATCTTTTCCATCCCAAGCAGGCAGGGTATTACAGCCAAGGTCTCCAGAGTGCCTTTGCTTACCTCAGACTTTAAGATCTCCCAGAATCTCTAAAAACCCTGGGCAGAAAGAACCCTGTTTGCTGCCCCCTTCCTTCCCAGCTCGGCCTCTATCCTCAGTTTTCCTACTGCCGAGTCCGTAATCCCAACTGGTCGGAGGGGGTCCCTTAACTTGCTTCTCCTTCCCAGTGTTCTGCTCCCTCCTTACACCCCATATCCAGCCTCTGTACCTTGTCTGCCCAGGCTGAAGCCCTTCGGAGTTCAGTGACCATCAATCCCCCTGCTGCCAGTGGCCCTCGCATCACCTCACTAGCATTCACTTGCCACGCCTGTGGTAAAGGAATCGGGCTTTCCACGGGCAGTGGTGGCGCACGCCTTTAATCCCAGCACTTAAGAGGCAGAGGCAGGCGGATTTCTGAGTTCGAAGCCAGCCTGGTCTACAGAGTGAGTTCCAGGACAGCCAGGGCTATACAGAGAAACCTTGTCTCGAAAAAAAAAAAAAAAAAAAACAACCCAAAAAACAAAAAGCAAAAAACCAGGAATCGGGCTTTCTTTGTCTAACAGTGCAGAGGGTTTCGCAGGGGAGGAGAGTAGCCAGATCTGAGTAGACAGGAAGAGCACGCTGAGATATATGTCATTCCATTCCAGTGCCCTGCCATCCCAAACAAGTCCAACTGGTGTCAAACTTGTGGCAGCAGGTCCAGGGATCCACTTCTCAAGTGGCTTTGACCCCTTTGTGTATGCTTCATTCCACACCACAGAAGCTTGGGGAAATCACTAAAGCCCAGGGCCAGACAGAATATAGAGCAGAGACCTATCCAGTCCCATCCCACACAACAGGCTCCTCCCTTGGATCTCTAGGGACTGGATGGCCTGATTTCTTGGCGTCTATACTGTGCCTCTTCTGCTTGGGACTTTCAAGAAGCATCAAGCCCTATATCATCAGCACAGTGTGAATAGTCTGTTTTCTTTAAGCCATATTACTCTTCCCTAGGACTGGCATTCAGGGAGTACTAAGAGTATCTGTTGAAGGATGGGGGTTTCTCACTAACAGGCCAGTCAGAGATCTGATAGAGTGTTGGGTGCCCGCTTGATGGTAAGACCAGATATAAGGGAACCCTGTCCTCAGTAAGATACAACCAGCTGACAGTTCTTAAAAGCAAGCACAGGCTGGCACTTCACACATATGGCACTTATGGCAGAGTAATTATGACCATGGGCTCTAGACTCAGACAAACCTGGGTGCAAATTCTACTTTGACCATTCAAGAGAGGAATAACTGAGTAAGTTGCTTGACCTTGAAGGAGACTATATTTCTCACTATAAAACATTGTAAAATAAATCCAAGTTTAAAAGGAGCTATCAGAGATAACTAAAAGGTATGGATACAGCAATAGCAATGGCTCTGAGAGATTGGAGTGGCTGCTGAAAAAGGCCAAACATTGGCCCACAATCCAGCTTGTGGGCACACAAAGGCTGACCCAAACTTTGTTCCTTCTACCACTCCATTGCTATCAGTAAACTAGGAGCCCCACTGCACCCTCAGCCAGTCCCTTCTGAGTTGAGCCAGGAAGCCCATCACAGAGCCTAAGCTGCCTACATGTTCTGGCCAGATTCAAGAGAGGAATAACTGGGTAAGTTGCTTGAACTTGAAGGAGACTGTATTTCTCAGTATAAAACATTTTACTGGGGCTGGCGAGATGGCTCAGTGGGTAAGAGCACTGACTGCTCTTCCAAAGGTCCTGAGTTCGGATCCCAGCAACCACATGGTGGCTCACAACCGCCCATAATGAGATCAGACGCCCTCTTCTGGTGCATCTGAAGACAGCTACAGTGAATTACACAGGAGCGAGCTGCAGGCAGCGGGCCCGGAGCAGAGCGAGTGGGGCCGGCAGAGGTTCTGAGTTCGATTCCCAGCAGCCACACACACCTCACATCTCACAGCCACCTGTACAACCACAGTGTACTCATACCCACAAAATAAATAAAATAAATCTTTTAAAAAAATTTTTTTACTGGATCCAAGTCTGAAAGAAGCTATCAGAGAGCGCTTCCGCTGCACCTTCTTCCTATTTTCCACACCAGGCATTGTTTCATCCAAGATGTACATCCTCTGGGTGCTTAGAATAGGGATACCCCCAAAGACTGACCCCTGAAGAACTAGAAGCCAGCCGGGAGGGAAGGGTTTCTATTTGTTTCTATTGTGTAAGCCTCAGACCACAACTAAATACCCCGATCTTTCCCGTTCATTTCCAGAAAGACTCTGATGTACAGCTACAAGAAGTTACATCAAGGAACTTCTCGGATTTGGGCAATACTCTTGACCACTCCTTCCTAGTCTGTGGTCACCTTAGTCAGGCTGTACACAGTCGTTCTCATTTCCTGAAGAGACAGCTGCAAACAGATTTAGGACCTCAGGGTTCAGGGTCTTGAGTTTCCACAGAGAAACATGAATGTATGGAGCATCTTCAGGAGTGTCTTTATGATTGAAGCAGCGCCTGCCACAAAGACCCTCAGGAAAGGTATCTGGAACATGGAGGGGCCCAAAGAAGACTGATGAGCAAGGCCAACAGTCTGGAAAGGAATGAGCCTGTGTGTGCAGGGGGAGGGGCAGGAGGGGAGAAGAGACTGAAGTGGCTAGATATCGCTAGACCTCAGCCTCATCCGATCATGTTGGCCTGCCTCAAAAGAATCTAGGGACAACTGGCCTCTAGTGAGGGTTAGAAGGCGCTGATCTAGCTTCCTCACTATCTCACTTGAATCATAAATCATTACACATACCAGAAGGCTCTCAGACTTTGCCCTGATCTGCCTCTTAACCTCACCCATCACTTGTTAGTGCTTGCTGGCTTGCTCCAAGCCCTTTCCCCCAGGGCCTTTATCCCTCTGACTCCCTCTGTCTGTAAGGCTCTTCCCTCAATGTCTCAAGACTCACTGCTTCTCCATCAGGTCTTTGGCTAACTGTAGGGCTCCCTACCAAAGGTTTAAGAACGCCCAACACTATCCGTGTTCAGTTTTCCCCCGTAATACTTACCACAGTTAACTTTTTGTCAGTCTCGAGCTCCTCTTAGAGTAACAATACTGCAGATGAGTTGCCACAAGGAGACATTTACCAAAGTCTTGAGACATTTTTGTCGTAACAAAACAGGGCTGTGGGTATTATTACCATTAAGGGAACAAACCCAGAAATGTTGCTAAACTGCGTACAATGCATAGGACCCTAGAGGTAGAATGATCTGTCTCAAAACCGCGTACCAGATGAGCTTATCAGTTTGGAATCCGGTTCTCCACCGACTCTCCAAAGCCTAGGATACTGCTTGCCACAGGCAGCGCTCAAAAAAACGTAGGAGTGCAGAGAGAACGAAAGAGAGAGTGAAGGGAAGGAGTGACAGACGGATCTACTGAGAGTCAGGAGGACTTAAAGAGGCTGAGACCCCAGCTGTCTCAGTCCCGCCCCCCAGGCTAGGCCCACGACCGCTCGCGACGCTCCCGTAACCAGCTCGCGGCCCACCACACTTCCCAGAAGAAGGAGCCCCAGGTCCTGTGCTCCGCGCGCTCACTCACCCGCCCGCAGCTGCCTGGGAGCAGCGGCTACACCCTCCGGCATCATCTTGCCCCTCTCGGCCCGCGGCCGGGAAAGGTACAGGATACAGGAGCCGGAAGTCCCGGGTCGCTGTGCATGTCGGAACTTGTAGTTCACGGAATTCAGGAACTCTGGGGGCTGCTTCATGCTTTGCGCTTCCTAAACTACGACTTCCGGCGACCTCTGCACTGAAGGACCGGATTGGTAGCTTCAGAATCACTCTATGTTTCAGATCGGAATTTGATTGGCTAACTGGACTCGTCACTCATGGACTCAAGTGGCTCTACAACCGGGAGGATATTCGAGCTACCCAAGATACCGCCTCCAAACAAAATCCACGATACAATTGGTGGAAACTGCAGGATAGCTTGTGGAGCATATCAGCAGTGGAGGAAGGCGGGCACTTCCTCAGAGATGGCCCAATCACATAAGGGGCAGTTCTATAAACGCTTGAGCCCCGGGAGCAGGCGTTCTTTTTGGGAGTGAGTGTGCGACTTTTTTTGTCGCCCTGCCTCTTGTAAGGCACGTTTTCTGAGTAGTGGCGGCCGAATGGAACTCTCAACCTCGGGTTCTCGTTCCTCTAGAGCTGAAGGACTTTCGTCCTAAGGATTTATCCTTTCCCATTTATCTTCTTACTCCCTTTTTGCAGGTAAGAACGAGTCGGGCCTGGCTTCCCTTTGCAACCCGAAGCCTGTGATGAGTTAATTTCTGACACCTCGTATGAAAACTGCATGTGCAGTCTGATTACATTATAAGACTGAGGCTTGGGTGCAACGTCATTAATTGGATGGGTTTTGAATGAAAATTTAACAAAGTGAAGACCTATGTCTATGTTTGATTTTTCAGAGCGTGTTGAATCGGCTGCAGACCTTGATTGTAAATCAGCTGCATCTAGAGACCCAACGAGTGTTGGCTGGTAAGGTGGGCATCTGTGTATCTGAGTTTCTTAGCAATAAAGCGAAAGTGTGACCTTACTGTGGTTCCAGACGTCATTATTTCGTGTGCTGTTAGCAGCACAATACCGTAGAGGCCTTGGTTTGTCTAAACACAGTCTGCAAAGGTGTTCGACTAAGGCCCTTGGTTTGTGTCATTTCTAGTCTAGAGTGAGCTTATAAGCCAGTGCTGATGGGAACCGGCGGCGACCTCGTCAAAAAGCACCACACACTAGGCCCAAGCAGTTCCATGTAAGAGGTTTAATTGAGAGGGAGAAAGGGAGCAGTAGCGCGGAAAGAGAGAGGAGGGAGAGAATGAGAAAGGAATGTTCCTTGTATTTATATGACTGCTGACGTATAGCCAGGTAAAGGTTGGAGGCGATTCCAATGGATTCTGGGAATATGGCGGCCGTTGCTCTGGCAACAGGTATCTGAGACCCGCCCATGAGTCCCCACACGCTTTGGATGCTAACAAGTACTACTTAAGGGACAGGTTGGGGCACCCTGTGGGGATTTTGGTGAGGGTGTCTGCTGCGCCTGTGTTTCCCTGGGTGAGTTCTGAGGCTAGTGCTCCAGCAGACTTGCTGGAAAGTGCCTTTACCCCCCACTAAGCCCTAGAAGGTAGTTTTCCACAGATGACACAAACTCAAGAAACACCTTTATTAACAGGGACTTTGAGGACAGCTTTTCACTCAACATTTGTGGTTTGGTGACTTTAGTACAAGGTGGAGAAGACTGGGCTAGCCTGCTAAGTGGTAACTGGGTTCTATTCCTGATCTTCCTGTAGTTCCCTACATCAGCCTCTTAGTGAGTTGGAAGCAGCCCAACACGTGGACAACAGATGATTGACATAGCCTTCAGTCCTGGGTGGGGTCCTGCCTGAGCAGTGTGCAATGGCATGGCTTTTCCTAAAGAGGCGCTATGCCAATTGCTGTCCTCGCTGCTGGCAGTGCCCAGAAGGGGGCAGCAACATGCCATGACATGGTTTGTATGCTTCGAGACCATTTCTGGTGGCCACTGGGGCAAAGGGGGCAAGAGCATTAGCCTAGGGTGCCTTGGAAAAGAAGACACCAGGGCATCCATCCTCTGAGGTCAAGTCTGTAGACCCCCAGACAACTCTCAAAGGCCGAGCTGCTGCTTCCAGAGTGGAACCAAGTTTCAGCAAGGTTCAGAGTCGACAGCAGGAGGCCCCTTGGCCCTCCTTTTCCACATAGTCATGCAGCCTGAAGTGGGGCTCGCTGGGAGCCTTGGCTGATCTTTGTTTCAGCTCCCTGAAGAGCAACGGGAGGGAGGAGAGAGAATATAGCACAAGGTAGCCCACTTATTCTGGAGTGTGAGGGTCGTGTTTCTGTTCATTAACCAGGACTTACTTGGCTATGGCTGTAAAAGCTAAGTCCACGTTGAAGCCAGTCTTTGCGCTGGTCTCCATGAAAGGTAGTCCATACTCCTGCAAATAGCTACTGCCAGCTGGGTGCTGGGCACATGGGGGGCAGCCCAAATGTCACAATCTCAAGAACACCCTCACCACCCTCCCTGTTTTGACTCACCTTGGCTAATTTCTCCCCATCTTCCCTCTTTACCACACGTTCTTGAGTAAAGTCAACCTGGCCCAGGCACAGGAATCTCGTTAGTGCCAGTCCATGGCATGCCCTGTGGGGCCAGGCTGAACAGGACAGGCCCAGATTCCCACCTTGTTCCCCAGCAGCATGAGCACCACGTCCTGCTGGGCATATTCCTGGATCTCTGTCAACCAGGCCTGTATAGGGAAAGCTGGGACCAGTCTCAGGGCTGGTCCTTGACCTCTTGTGTCACACCTGATTGGCTTTTCTAGAAGCCCTTATCCAGGTGGTCCTGCTAATGGAGCCAGGTGCCACCCAGGCCCGTTGAGTTAGCCATTAACCTGGTAACCATGAGACAAGGGGTTCATCAGGTCTATTGGGTAGCAGGGATCTGGGGTTTGATTCCCCCGCCAAGGTCACTGACCTGCATGTTGTCGAAGGAGTCTTTGTTGGTGATGTCGTAGAGCAGCAACAGTGCTGGATACAGAAAGCAGTGAGGACATCCCTGGGGCCCAGGGACTCCTCACTACCCACACCCTATTAGATACTCCAGTCACAGGATGTCCCATAGTGTGCCTGCTTGCCCCCACCCCCACATCTGGGGGCTTACCGTGAGCATCTCGGTAATAGGCATGGGTCACACTTCGGAACCGTTCTTGACCAGCTGTGTCCCAAATCTGTGGCGACAGGCACTGGTCATACTGCCCGACCTCTCCCTTGTGTCTCCAGCCCCACACTCCTGTAACCTCACCTGCAGCTTCACCTTCGTGCCATCCACATCCAGAACTTTATTCTGAAACAAAAGCAGCCAGCACTAGTAAGGACCCCGGCCATCCTCTGGTTGAAGTAGGAGAGAAAAGGCAGTAACGGAAGCCATGATGAACTTTGCACTGATTGGATGTTACAGGACACACCCATCCCATTCCCACTGCACCTCCTGGGTCTCTTTCTGCTCTGAGAACTTAAGGTCACATTTCTGCTTAAAGTCAGAGGCTCCTAGCAGATGCCTGATACTCCCTGCCAGTGCCTCCTGCGCCAACCCTGGGCCCTTGTTATCAACACAAGCACCTACACACCAGGTCATACACAGTTCCTGTTTGCCAAAAGGGTAGCGCTATGAGTACACTTTTCCTGCTCAAAGACAGGAATTACCTTAGGAGCACCTTCAACTTGAGCTACTGTGTACATTGAGAACTACACCCTGCCTGGAGAGGCTAATTCCATCTCCCCTTCCCCCCATCACCGGGACACCCATTTCCCAGGGGATGGACTTAATGCTTGTCTGACTCTACTATGCCCACAGAGCCCAGATCTATGGTGATCTTAGTGAATTTGCTGTCTGCAGGTTTTCCACATCAGTCCCTTTAGAGCGCCATCCACCTGTCACCCCAAAGAAGGGTTGACTAGAGGCTGGAGCTGCAGGAGGCTGAGCCTGGCTCTTCCTTTCTTCTGAGTTCTTGCTATCAGTGCTTCCAGGTGTCCAGGGAACCAGGCTCAGCCATCTGCCTGGCAAGGGGGGATGCTTTGCCTTTCCTGCACCCTGAAAGGGGTGCAGACCAAGAGGAGGGGAGGGAGACCATGACAGGCAAGAAGCCCCTGTTCTCATGCCTCTCCTGCTCCCTCTGGCACTTCAGTCTTTACTTCACCCTAGACTAGACTCTTATAACCTAGGGGGCTTAAGGAGACCTACAGTCCTCAATCGGGACAAAGAACAGTTCCCGCCGAGCAGTGGTGCCACACGCCTTTAATCCCACCACTCGGGAGGCAGAGGCAGGCAGATCTACACAGTGAGTTCCAGGACAGCCAGGGATACACAGAGAAACCCTGTCTCAAAAAACCAAAAAAAAAAAAAAAACAGTTCCCACTGGAGGAAGCCCCTTTTTCCTGTCTCCAGAAATGGGCCTTCCTCCCAACCTCCTGCTAACTGGGTCTAATTAAAGAGTGAGAAAAAATGCAAATTCAGGATTTGCCAAGAACACACCAACACCTCTGGCACATGAGATTCACACTGGGCAGGGGTGGGGGTGGGGATGGGCTTTAATGCTAGAGCTCCCAAGCTCCTGCCTGGGACCTTAAGGAGGTTTCCATTTGCAAAGGCAGGGATCTTCTGAGTGAACAGGCCTTAGATTTTCTCTCGCTGTCACTTTCTCAGCACAGGATGAGAGAGCTCGGCTTCAGCTGAATGCAGGTACTACCAGGACCTCAGGAGAGGGAGAATCGGTGGCCAAGGGTACTGGGAGGACTATGTATAGGAACCATAACACAGCTGGACCCAGTCAAAGCTCAGGACCTCAGCCTGTACTCTCACCCGGAAGTCGATGCCCACAGTGGAGATGAAGGCACCAGCCAGAAAAGCCCCGTCCTTGAAGCGCACAAGCAGGCAGGTCTTCCCCACACCAGAATCCCCCACCAGCATGACCTAGAGCAGGCAGGAGGATCAGAGGATTCAGGCTTGGCGCTGAGGGCCTTGCCCACCTAGACATGCTTCTGGTCTGCCTTGAGCTGTGGGGGAGGGGCCGGAGAGGAGATGAGGATTCCAGGCCTGTAGGTTCAGCACAGCAGCATAGTCCCCAACAACACGGATGCCCAGCTTCTCTGTCCCCGTTAGTCCCCTGTCACCTCTCTCTCCAACAATGCCGCCTCAGTCTCAACAGGGAGTGAGGACAGCTGTCCCCATCTGGGATCTTACCTACCCCTCCTCCATAGACAACATGTTTGATCTGGGAGGGCAGCATTTGGGGCCTATGGGGAGCAGAGCCATGGGAGTGCAGCTGGAACCTCCTAAGAGACCTGTTGAGGGGGAACTCAGTACTGGGGGCTTCTTCGAATTCCAGCAAAGACACAAATCTCAGCAGCAAGACTCAGGTGTGTCAGTCAGCTTTTGAAGTGAAAAGGACTAGGAATGAGCTGTGGACCTGAGGGGCAGTCTAGTGAAGTCTTTCTCTCCCCCATGATCCCTGAGGACAATGTTCCAGAACCCAGTGATGACCCGGCCTTCGGAGGTCAATTTACATAGGCTTCAGTTTTGGTCTGGTCTAGGATGGCCCCTTTCTCCTCTAGCCCAGAAAAAAGAGACTTACAGCCCCGGGGGGTGAGGGAAGGCAGCATATGGATGGGAACTGATGAGGCGGAGCACCGGTAGGGGCCATAGGTCCCAGAGGGACAGCTTCAGAAATCTGATTTTTCAGGACCCCCTCACTTGGTCTTGCTTGGCCTTAAGTAGGTGGAGTGGGGGTAGGGCCCTGCCAGCTGTTGAATACCCCAGACCCAAGTCTAATAGTTGCGTGTGTGTGTGTGTGTGTGTGTGTGTGTGTGTGTGTGTGTGTACGCGCGCGCTCGTGCACGCAAGTAGGGTCGCGTGACAATGTAAGGAAGGTACTGCCCGTGCCAGCTGCAAGGTGCTGTGCCAGTTCAGCGCCGAGGGTCCGCACAGCCCTGCACTCTTCCCCAGCGGCAGTCTAGGATCCAACGCCACCTGCTGCATTCCCATGGCGAGGAGGTGCCTGGCTCACCTTGAAAGCAACGTCGTAGAAGTCTCCAGTGCTACCAAGTGAGGGCCGGCCGGACTGCGGGGGCCCGTTGGGCGGTGCCTCAGGGCCAGGGCGCGCAGTCCTGGGATGTGCCAGACGTGGCCCGTTGGCGGCGGCGGGCAGCGTAGAGGTAGCCGGCACACTCCCCCCCTTGCTCTTGGAGGTCTTCTTCCTGGACATGGTTCTCAGTGTGCTCGTGCTGCCACCACCGTGTCCCGGGTTGTCCCACGCCCCGTGCCCGCCAAGACCGACTCGGACCCGAACCCGTCCCGCAGCAGCAGCGACAGCGGCAGCAGCATCCCCAGCACTCAGTGCCTGCCCCGCCCCCGCGTCCCCCACAGGCGGCGCAGCCACTGAGGCCCGGCCTCCCGCCACCGCTGCCAATGGTCGCTCTGAGGCGGAGCCATGCAAATAAGTCTGTCGCTCCAGGGGCGGGGTCAAGAGGTCCCAAGAAGGCCTGAGGTGTGCAACCCAGGAGCTCGCTCCAGTGCAGTCCTCTCGGGGCACTGCTCCTTGCCCCAGTCTTTAGTGTCCCAGCTCAGTAACCTAGCTCAATAGACTGGTCCATGGACCTGGGACTACGATGTGTTCTGAGATGAGGATGCTGGGGCAGATGGCTTGCGTGAATAGACAGCCTGAGAGTCAGGGTTTTTTTTCATCAGAGATGCCAGCATCTGACTACTTGTCCTCAATGCTATTCTCCCTCTAGGGCAGGCAAATTCAGAAAGCTCCAACACTCATGCTTCACAAACAATCCATGCTATGCCTGAGCACGCTGGGCTCAGCTGACCAGAGGCATAATGGGCATGATGCCTCTCATATTTTGCCACCTGGGTTAAAGCACGGGTATCTGAAGTGAGGAAGAGAGTAGATATCACAGGCAGGCGGCATCAGGCCTTCTGAGACAATCATTGCAAGACCTCTGCCAGACAGCCTAGGAGATTGAAGATCCCTACCGCAGAATTGACTGGCCCATGGTTTTTCCATAATAGGTTCTCATCCAAAAGAGGTCAGTGTTGATTCTCTAGACCCCAAATTGGTCCAGGACCTGGTATACCGTTCTGGATTTGACCCTGCTACCTCACTAGAGGAGTTCTGTCCAAAACCTCTCACCTAAGGCACTCCAGTCAGGAGAAAGAAACTTCAGTGGTCAGAGGTAAGGACAGTGGATGCTGGAGGGTGGTGCCTTTGAGACACAGTATTTCTTGGTGTTCCTCTGGAATGGCCTAGCTGTTCTCCAAGATGCGATCATTGTCATCAAAACTCTGGGTTTCCTGACAGCCTCCTGAGCTTTCTCAGTTGGCAGTGAGCAGAGCATGCCTACCTCTGTGGCTCAAAGCGTCCCCCTATCTCTCTCAGGCCAATTTCCAGATCTGCATGTCCTGACCTAGAGTGGGGGGTACTGGGATCTCACTTTTGCATTCCCTGGGGACTTTAGTATCCCGTCCTCACAGGGCCAGGCTTAGGGTGATTGGCCCAGGATCTCAGCTGAGAACCTCAACAGCCTGTGCTTAGCACCCTAGGAAGTAGATCATACAGCCCCCTTCCAGCAGCTGCCTAGAATCTGTCCAGTTTGTGGGATACGCAAAGAGTTCAAGTTTGGATGCTCTGGGGCAGGAGCTACAAGGAGGGGATTTAGGATGTGAGCAGTGAAAACAGTACAGGCATTTAGGAGGAGAGAGGGAACAGGCAAGCCAGGGAAAGTGGGAGGGCAGCAGAGGAGGGGAGCTTCCAGCAGCCGAGGAGACAGACTTGCTTTTAAAAGGAGGAACATTTACATAAAATCCAGGTCTCTGCTTTCTCCCAAAAAACCTCGGGCCCCACACTCCTGCTCATCTTTGATCATTGTATCTCAAGGCTCCTATGCTCCCATCCATTTCTCACTCTGGAATGGAAGCTTTTCTGGGCACAGGAAGCAGCTTGACTCGGTCACTGCCATATCTCTGGCAGCCAGCTCCTGGCCTCAATAAGCAGCTACTAAATTGGCAAAAGAAATACAAGTTAGAGATACAGCCCTCACATGGGAATGGTGGTGCATGCCTTTAATCCTTGTGTTCGTAGCACAGGTAGGCAGATCTCTGTGAGTTAAAGGTAAGCCTAGTCCATGTAGCAAGTTCCAGGCCTATCTGGGCTACATAGTGAGACCCTGTCTCAAAAATATCAATTAATTAAAATGAATAGAGTCAGGTGTGGTGGAGGACATGCCTCTAATCTCAGCCCTTAGGAAGCAGAGGCAGGCAAATCTCTGGGAGTTCAGCCTGGTCTATAGTGAGTCCCAGGCAGCCGGAACTGCATAGTGAGATCCAGTCTCAAAAAACAAACCAACAACAAAAGAAGATAGCAGCTGGGAGGTGGTAGTGCACACCTTTAATCCTAGCACTAGAGGCAGAGGCCAGCCTGGTCTACAGAGCAAGTTCTAGAACAGCCAAGGCTATCCAGAGAAACCCTGTCTTGAAAACAAACAAAAAAAGATAGCAAGGGTGTTGGTACTTTTCCCGGTGATAGAGTGGATCTGTGTTTCCTCCCCTTGAACCCGGGCTGTGATACAGCAGAAGTGATCTGAGGTTCTTGCACCCTGAGACAGTGGTTTTCAGAATCTGGGTACCATGATTAGAGAACACTCAGGCAGGCAATGGAGAGTAACTGACTGAGTAAGCAGAGTCTCTGATGGACACAGGAGCCCAGGGGATGATGCCATGTACAACATGGTTTCAGTGTAGACCAGACTGGTCTTAAGCTCACAAACTTCCAGCCTTAAGTCTTTCAAGTGCTGAGATTGTAGCAGACCACCATGTTCCTCTAGAGGCAAGCCTTGTAAAGCCATCGTTTCCTAAGTATTTGGGAGATAATTGTCACATGGCAATAACTTAGTAATTGCAGCTCAGAGCGAGCTTGAGGGAAGGGGCCAATTTGGTAGGAAAGGGTAAGCAGGATGTAATGGTCTTAGTCTGGCTTGGAGTCCTCCAAACTCTGAGATCTTCAAACTTGGGAAGAAGAGCACAGCTGGTAGGGACCAGTCCCTGAACTGGCTGCATGCCCCCTGGAAAGCGTGGTCCAGCCTTCAGCCTTGGAATGCAACGAAAAAGATGTGCAGCACATGTCCTTGTCTCGTTGAACCCTTGCCCTTGGTCTCTCATGCCCCTCAACTCCTGTAAACTTCTAATTGGTCTTCCTGGGAGCTGCCCTTATATAGCATGTCTGGTGAGCCCCCAGCCTTGCCTGTCTCTCTCATTCCCCCTAGGCTTCTAGCTTTCCCCCAAGCCCAGAATCTGGCCTACACTGGAGAACAGGCAAGAATGAGAGCCATCTCCTTGACCTTGCAGGTTCTGCTTAGAACCTTGCTTCCCACACTCCTCCTGTCCCTACTTCCCGCACCGTGGATGCTCTCCAGTCATTCTCCAGAAGCTTCTATCCCTATCTGGGAGCGTTCCGAGGACAGACCATTGTGCTGCCAGCTCTTTTCCTCGCTGGCACCAAAGGGAAAAAGGTCTATGATTGAGTAGCAGAAAGTTAGACTGGGTGGCAGGGGTCCTTTAGCAAGCAGAGGCCGAGCCCCCGAAGCTTGTGTTCTCCTGAGGAGCACCTCCTGAGAGTCAGCCCCGTGGAACTCAGCTGTCTGCTATCTAAATGCCAGAGGGCAGAGGTCCCTTTCTTGCTGTGTGACCCTGGGTGTTTGGCATCCTCTCTCTGGACCTACTTCCTGTTCCTGTAAAATGTGGAGGAGGAGTTGCTCTCCAAGGGCTCAAACACCTTATGTTCTATGAAATCCTTGTGAAAGTTGCCATGGAAACATCAGAAGAACTGCAACAGCCTCGAATTGTATGAGAGAGAAAGAGAGAGAGAGAGAGAGAGAGAGAGAGAGAGAGAGAGAGAGAGAGCACACTGAGTCACCTTAGAAAAGAGGTGATGTCAGAGATGTATTGACTTGACTCTGGCACCCAGATGTAAAAGGTCTAAATATATTCCAAATATATTTTTCTCCTGAAAAGACACTCCCAGGAGTCTACTCATCTTGGCCTTAACTTGGCATCCCTAATGTCCTGCTGGCTGGTAGTAACAGGTGAGTGGCGGGCCTTGCCTGTATGAGGCCCAGCAGGGAGGAGCTCCTTTGGAGGTTAAGACCACAGTGGCTTAGGAGGCAGAGGTGCTCACCACACTTGAGGTGAGCTTGTGCACAGCACAGCCACAGGGCTGGAGTGGAGCTGAAGCAGAGCGTCATCTAGCATGATGGCATTCTATCCCTATCACTGAAAATAAAAGTCACATTCTCTTTGTTCTTGGGGGCCATGGTCCCTAAGTCTGTACTCCAGTCAGGGACCAGTTCTCAGCAGTGCTGGCTCTCAGCTCCTGAGTGGGACCCTCTTATCAACGGGGGGGGGGGGGGATGAGTAGGTTCTTATGGTCCCACATTCTCTAACAACATAGGAGATAGAAGCATTATCACAAACTGATCAAATAGCTCTTTGCTTTACCACATAATCCCTAGAGCCAACAATGACTAGCTTCTCTCGAATGGTATCTTCTTTCTTTATTATTATTTTTTTCTTTATAAGGGGAGATGGGAGGCGCTTTTTGATACAGGGCCTAATTTGCCTGGTTTTGTCAAAAATAGTCTTATGGGTATGCAGGTAATATAATATCCAAGAATTGCATATGTTAAAAGGATACAAGTTGAAGAGCTAGGGAGATGGCTTAGTGTGTAGTGTGCAGGCTTGGCAAGCTTGAGGACCTGAATTCTGATTTCCAGCACCCATATTAAAAGGTGTGTGGAGGTGGGGGGGCTGGCTTGGCACTATATGTCTGCTGTAACCCTGGAGCTGATAAATGGAGATGGGGGGGGGGGGGGAGATGGCTCAGCGGTTAAGAGCACTGACTGCTCTTCCAAAGGTCCTGAGTTCAAATCCCACAACCACATGGTGGCTCACAACCATCCATAAGGAGATCTGACGCCCTCTTATGAAGTGTCTGAAGACAGCTACAGTATACTTACATATAATAATAAATCTTTTTTTTTAAAAAAATGGAGACAGGGGGATTCCAGGGACTCAGTGGTAATCTAGTCTAGCTAAAACAGTAAGCTCTGGGTTCAATGAGAGACTGTCTCAAAAACTAGGATAGACTGGGCAGTGATGGTGCACGCCTTTGGTCCCAGCACTTGGGAGGCAGAGGCAGGCGGATTTCTGAGTTTGAGGCCAGCCTGGTCTACAGAGTGAGTTCCAGGACAGCCAGGGCTATATAGAGAAACCCTGTCTCGGAAAAACAAAAAACAAAACAAAACAAAACAAAACAAAAAAAACCTAGGATAGGACAGGAGAGATGACTCCATGTTTAAGAACACTTGCTGCTCTTGCAAAGAACCTGGGTTCCATTGCCAGCGGTTTATAGAGGTCAGTAATTGCTTTTCCAGAGGATTCACTGCCCTCTTCTGGGCTCGGTGGGTACTGCATGCATGTGATACCCTTCCAAGCACTCAGGTAAAACACGCATACACATAAAATACAAATAAATAAATAATTAAAAGAATAATAACAAGCTGAGGAGTGGTGGCATATACCTTTAATCCCAGCACTCAGGAGGCAGAGGCAGAGGTGTGCAGATCTCTGTGAGTTCAAGGCCAGCCTGGTGCACCTAGTGAGTTCCAAGACATAGTGAGACCTGCAACATGCACACATGCACACACCACACATATGCACAAACAGAGAGCATACAGTTTACTAATACAGAACTTTCTCATCTGGGCATAACGTGGCCATTACAACCTTGAAATCAAAGCAACTGCGGTTACCGTCATGAGACCCTCACAAGATCGGGATCCTTTGCCATTTTTTTTCCTGAAAGGCACTGGGGAGAGCTTCCACAAGACACACACAGTCCCTCGTCTCCGGGAGAAAAGAGTCTTACTCTTTCTCACAGGGCACAGTTGCCTGTAAGTTGTTCATGGTCTATTAGTAACCCCAGTTACATTCATTGACCCCACCCAGCTAGACTTGGGAGGAACCCTGTCTCAGTCTATTATTAACCTTCCTATCTAAGGTGTAGAAATAGAATCCTCAGGGAAAGTCAGGCAACAGAAAAATTTCAGTATTTTTATTTTTTGTTTGTTTGGTTGGTTTTGTTTTTTTCGAGACAGGGTTTCTCTGTGTAGCCCTGGCTGTCCTGGAACTCACTCTGTAGACCAGGCTGGCCTCGAATGCAGAAATCCACCTGCCTCTGCCTCCCAAGTGCTGGGATTAAAGGTGTGCACAACCACCCCCCGGCTTATTTTATTTTTTTTAATTTTAAAAATTATTTACTTTACTGTATGTAAGTACAATATGCCGTCTTCAGCCGCACCAAAGGAGGGCGTCGGATCCCATTACAGATGGTTGTGAGCCCCCATGTGGTTGCTGGGAATTGAACTCAGGAAGAACAGTGTTCTTAGTGGCTGAGCCATCTCTTCAGCCCTCTCCACCCCATAACTGGGTTTTTATAGAAACCGAAATTCTCACTAAAGCTGGAGAGATAGCTCAGCAGTTAATGTACTATCTGTCCAGAAGACCCCAATTCAGTTTTCTACACCCACGTCAGGTGTAATTCCAGTTCCAGGGGATCCTATTCCGTCTTCTGGCACCTACACACTGAGATGCACACACACACACACACACACACACACACACACACACATAAATGAATATTATAAAAATAAATAGATTGGCTGGGTGGTGGTGGGGCACACCTTTAATCCCAGCACTTGGGAGGCAGAGGCAGGCAGATTTCTGAGTTCGAGGTCAGCCTGGTCTACAGAGTGAGTTCCAGGTCAGCCAGGACTACACAGAGAAACCCTGTCTTGAAAAAAAATAAAATAAAAAAATAATAAATAGATTGTTTAAAGTGTAGCGCTGATTAATCTGTTTTCCTTATTTTTTTATTATTTGTTTGTTTTATTTATTTTTTGAGACAATGTTTCTCTGCGTATCCCTGGCTGTCCTAGAACTCACTCTGTAGGCCAGGCTGGCCTTGAACTCAGGAATCTGCCTGCCTCTGCCTCCCAAAAGGCGTGGGCCACCATTGCCCAGCCTGTTTTCCTTATTTTGAGACATGATCTCATTATGTAGAATTGGCTTGCCTAGAACTCGCTGTTTAGAGCAGGCTGGCCTTCCTCTGTTCTGGAGTGCTGGGATTAAAGGTGTGTAGCACTCACCTTTGCTTTCTTGCAGGTATATCTTCCTGTGCTTTGATTCTTAAACAAATCTGTCATCTGTCTGCAGAAAAGCCTGGACTTTGAATATGACCTTAAGTCTGCTATTCACCCGCTGCCTGGAACATTTCTTGACTTCTCTGTTTCTCCAGAAATATCATTTTGTAAAGGAGCAATGATGGTCTCAGTTGCTAAAGCTGTTGAAATTCAACAGAATACAGCACTGAAAGAGGGGTGAAGAAGTTGGTCATGCTGGCCCTTTCCTTCCATCTCCCGAGATGTCCTCTGCTCTCCTGTTCAACCTCTCTGCTGGCACGCTTCCCTTAATCTGCTGGCACGTAAACCCTTTCCCATATTAAGAAAAAGACTTGGTTTTGCTTTGTCCTTGGTTGTTCCTCGTCCCTGCACAGTGAGGCTTTCCGAGACAGCTGACCACAGGCCATGTTTACAGTCCCTACGTGCCATAAACCTGCTGGCATGTGGCTCCCTGCCAAGTCTTCCTTACAAAATGCCTTCTGTAAAGGTCACTTCCTGACACCTTTCTTTTAGCAATGCACAGGTAATATGGTAAAGGCCAGGGCCAGGGCCAGGGCCAAGATGACCTTGGAGAACCCCGTCTTCTGGGTTTCTGACAAACTTGAGACAATTGCTCTTTCTTCAGTAGATGACTGGTAGCTATATGTCCTTTCTCCCTTTTCCCTGGGGTCCTCATGGCCAGTGGTTTCAAATTGTTACTGCAGTGTTCTCCATCTATAATTCTATATTAGTTTGTAGCTTTTATCTCTCTCTCTTTCTTTCTGTCTGTCTGTCTGTCTGTCTGTCTGTCTTTTTTTTTTTTTTTTTCTAAGACAGGGTTTCTCTGTGTAGCCCTGGCTGTCCTGGAACTCATACTGTAGACCAGGCTGGCCTCGAACTCAGAAATCCACCTGCCTCTGCCTCCCAAGTGCTGGAATTAAAGGCGTGTGCCACCACTGCCCGGCTTAAAAAAATATTTTTTGAGACAAGATCTCACTATATAGCCTTGGCTGGGCAGGAGTTAGCTATGTTGACCAGGATGGTTTTGAACCTACCGGGATCTTTCCTTTGCCTCACCAGTGTTGGAGTTACAGAGTGTGCCATCACTATGCCTAGCCCTATAAGATAAAATTTCAATATATATATATCTATATATGTATATATATATATATACACACACATACACACACATACATATATTTGGTTGTTTTTCTTTTTTTAAAGATTTATTTATTTTATGTAAATGAGTACACACTGTGGCTGTACAAATAGTTGTGAGCCTTCATCTGGACCTTGCTCACTCAGCCCCAAAGATTTTATTTATTATTATAAATAAGTACACTGTAGCTGTCTTCAGATGCACCAGAAGAGGGCATCAGATCCCATTACAGATGGTTGTGAGGCTCCATGTGGTTGCTGGGAATTGAACTTAGGACCTCTGGAAGAGCAGTCAGTGCTCTTACTCACTGAGCCATCTCTCCAGCCCAATATCCAGTATTCTTTTTAAGAATATTTAAGTTAGAGAAAGGTTCTATGGAGCTGAAGGGTTTGCAGCCCCTTAGGATGAACAACAATTACTAACTAGTACACTCAGAGCTCCCAGGGACCCAACCACCAATCAAGGACTATACAGGGTGGGACTGAATGTTCTGGCAGCACGTGTATAGTAGAGGACTGCAAATTTGATCATCAGTAGGAGGAAAGGACCTCGGCCTTGTGAAGGTTCTGTGCCCCAGTGTAGGGGAATGCCAGGGCCAATAAGTGGGAGAGGGTGGGGTGGCAGGCATGGGGAGGGGGGAGGCAAAAGGGGTTTGTTCTTGTTGTTTTTGTTTGTTTGTTTGTTTTTTGGAGGGGAACCTGGGAA
Source organism: Montemys delectorum (assembly GCA_019843815.1). NCBI lineage: Eukaryota > Metazoa > Chordata > Mammalia > Rodentia > Muridae > Montemys > Montemys delectorum. The sequence goes on from JADRCD010201642.1 coordinate 25,311, forward strand.
AGGAAAAATTTACATGTAAATAAAGAAAATATCTAATAAAAAAAAAAAGAATATTTAAGTCCAGCCTGGTGGCGCTGGTCATTAATCCAGCACTAAGGAGGCAGAGGTAGATAGATGATCTCTATGAGTTGGAGGCCAGCCTGGTCTACAGAATGAGTTTTAGGACATCCAGGGCTGTTACACAGTCAAATCCTATCTCAGAAAATTAAAATAAATAAATAAATATTTATGTTTTTGTGTGGGTATTTGTTATTCACATACTAGTAGGAGCTTAGAGAGGTTAAAAGGATGTCCTTGGAATCCCCTGGTTGTATGCCGCCCTGTGAGTGCTGTAAAGCGAACTCCTGTCCTCTTACCTGTTGAGCCATCTCTCCAGCTGTACCCCATCCCTCACCAGAGTGTTTGTGTGTGTGTGTGTGTGTGTGTGTGTGTGTGTGTATTTCCTTGAGAGAGAAATTCATTAAGTAGTCTGGTCAGGAGCTTTTGGGAACCTCTCAGTCTGGAGTACTGGCCTGAGTAATGCATGCTACCATGCTCTGTACCTTTCAATATGTTTAACAAGGCTGTTCAATCACTTTTTTTTTTCCCCTGAGTGTGTTCAGAAGCGCTGTGGGCACAAGCCTAAAATAAAAAAGGCCTTGCACAACTCTGGCAGGGTTTCTAGGATGCTCTGGTCCACAAGCGAAACCTGGCAGATCACTGGCTGACCAGCAGGTATTAGGATGGATCATCAATCCCTTGATCTAATTACGGATCAAACATGCTTCTTGGCCCCAACGAAGCCCTCCCCCTCCCCTCCAGCCTTAAGGCACTCATCAGCTTTCTGTCTTTGTGGATTTTTCTTTTCTTTTTTAATTTTTGACTTTCCTCTTTTGAATATTTCCTGTAAATGGAAACACAGAACATGTAGTTCTTGGTATTCGGGCTTCTAAACATTTTTTTCAAGGATTATTCCCCAGTGCTGTGTTTGGAGTCTTTTCTCTCATTTTAATTTGTCTTTAGCTCCTGCACACAAGGATCTGCAGTACCTGGAGTCTGAAGCCTGAGCTGGAGCTGCTTGCGGGTGGGAGGTACAGCATCTCCCCAGCACCTCGACAGCCAGCAGCACGGTGGGCTACGCGTAGGGGTGGAGGGCACTGCGCTGAGCTTCGCCCACTCCAGGTGAGCGCAATCTGATGCATCACTTCCGAGCCTCTGCAACATCCTCTGGCAGAGGTCCATGATATGACGCAGCAAGTGTTTATTGCCTCAGATCGGCGGTACTCTCCAGAGAAGACTTGCGGAGTGGAAGCTCGCACAGCTGGCACACAGAAACTGTAGGCCGCGGTTTTTTATTTTATTTTTATTTTTTTATTTTAAATTTATTATTAGTGTAAGGCGTGTGGTATGGCCAGGGTATAACAGCCAGAGGACAACTTTGTGTAAGTTTATCTTTACGTGGATTTCGGGATAGAACTTAGGTGATTAGGCTTTGCATGCCAAGCTCCTTTATCGGCTAACAACCGCCCCCCCCCCCCCCCCCCCCCCCCCCCCCCCCCCCCCCCCCCCACCCAGGCGTCGACAGGGTTTCTCTGTATATCCCTGGCTGTCCTGGAACTCACTCTGTAGACCAATCTGGGCTCAAACTCAAGAGATCCACCTGAGTGCCTCTGCCATCGAGTACTGGGACTAAAGTCTTGTGCCACCACCGCTCAGCGCTGAGCCCTCTCTTCTGCACCTATTAGTGTTTTCAATGTTCTGACTGTTGATTGCAGAAGGCTGGGAGCGAAGAAACCTACAGACTCCGAGGAGGCCTCAACAGCCAGAGGACTTCCAGGGGGAGCTCGGGAAAGCGGGGTGAATACCACAAGCCCTCCAGCTGTTGTGGGTCGGGGACGGAGCCTAAGCGGGCAGCTGCTCAAACCGCAGCCTGATGAGTCCCGGCTCAAAATTCCGCAGCAGAGGAGGCGGAGCTTCTTACACCTTCAAGCCGGGTCTGCAGCAGGCCAAGCCGAGCAGAGGGCGGGGCCTCTGGAGGACTCCCCTCCCGTGAGACCCCGCCCACCAAGGCTCACGCTTACTGGGCGGAGCCTCTGCGGGCGCCCTTCCTTCAGGCCCCGCCCACTGCAGGATCTGCAGTGAAGAGGGCGGAGCCTGCGCAGGCCTTCTCTTTATCCAGTCCCACCTACGGCCGCCTTGGAGGCGCAGGGGCGGGGCCCGAGGGCGCCCCGCCCCGCGCCGGGGGTGGGGGAGGAGGAGGGGCTGGCACTGGGTCTGCAGTGCAGCGCGAATGCGCGAGCAGGCGGCCAAGGCCCCGAGGTGCGGCCTGCCCCAGAGCGCTGAGCGGCTGTCGCACCGCAGACGGGCCACGGCCGCCGCGGCATCCAGCCCCGGCCCGCACCATGAGGTCCGCGGGCCCCTCCTGAGCTGCGGCTGCCGGCGCAAGGGGCCTCGGGGAACCGGGGCCATGCGCGGGCTGCGCTGACGATGCCGCCCGGCGCGCCCGCTCGCCTGGCGCTGGCCCTAGGCCTGGGCCTGTGGCTCGGAGCGCTGGCTGGAGACCCTGGGCGCGGCTGCGGGCCTTGCCCGCTCCCCTGCTTCTGCGGCCCGGCGCCCGACGCCGCCTGCCGTGTCAATTGCTCCGGCCGCTGGCTGCAGACGCTAGGGCCGAGTCTGCGCATCCCGGCTGACGCCACCGCGCTGTGAGTAGCTGCGCCGAGGCAGTGCAGGCGGGCAGGCGGTTGCCATGGCGGCGGGCGGCCTGACTAGAGCATCACGACAGGGTCCGGCGGGAGCACGGCTGAGGTAGATAGAGCCCTTCTGGAGCTTTGCCGGGGCTGTCGGCCGCAGAGCGTGGGCGCGGTCCTGAGCTCCGGCGGCAAGACGCAGCGGGGCCTGGCCGCTCCCAGGGCGAGGCTCCAGCAGGGATGTCGGCCCGACTAAATAAGGAAAACCTTGGACCTCAGCCGGCTTGACCCAGAAGAGTAGCCAAAAATCCCAGTTCCAATGAAGACTGACGTTTTACGCTGCGGGGCTCCTCAAACAGGAGCTGCCACAGTGTGTGGGGCGTGGTAGGAGGTTGCGGAATAAACGTTAATTAGAGACTAATTGAGGTGCATCCTGGGGTTGGAGATTTCTGTTGGGGCTCAGAGCTGGCCTCTAGGGGAGAAGTCTCGACAAGAATTTTATGGATGTGTAAGAATTGTCTATGTTTAAGGGACAAGAGGTGGGTCCAGCGGCCTGGCCTGTGATCTTGGCCACACATAGTGACTGCTGGAGAAGTGTTAGGGGGTAGGAGGGCATGGTGGGTTTGGGACTCCAGTAGGTACTTAGGGAAATTGCCAGGAGGGGTTAAAACATTTGCGGTTTTGCCAGTTTTGCCTCCTGAAAGTAACAGGCAAATCTCACTGAGAAATCATCTTGAACCAGGCTTACTTAACCAGTGTCTTTTTATAGGTTATCACACTTAATTCTTAGTCCAATTCTCTGGAGTGTGGTAGAGGTAGACCTCTGTTTTACAGGTGAAGAAACAGGCTTTGAGATGTGAAGTATTTTCAAGGTATCACTTCCTAGACATAATAGCCTGAGGTTTGGAGCTTTTGCAGTGCTAGAAACCAGGGTTGGATCAAAAATGTTGAAGAGGACAAGATTGCAGACATAAGTCTCAGGACCTGCTGATTCCAGCCTTGTAGACTTCCTAGGCACTTCAGCCCCAGTAGTTCCTGCTGGAATCCCCTCTGGAACTTGTTAAAGTAGAAATGGGCCCTTTCACTGGTGTTTATAATAGGTGTGGTGACTCCACCCCAGTAAGGAGCTGAGATTTGGGTTCACCCAGCCTAACACTGTGCTCCTTGACCACTGTAGCATTTGTGGTGCAGCTGTCTCTGGAAACACAGAATTGCATCAGATCCAGATTTATGGATGCTGTGAACGAGGGCATTTCTTTCTCTCTGCTACCTGGTATCTGTGGGAGTCAGGTCCATCTCCTATTGGTTCCTTCTTTACCCTCTGCTGGCCTCCCAGGAACTCTCTAGGAAAGGAAAGATGAGAGCCCACAAGTCTGTAGGCTCTGCTCAGCAGTGAAGCTTGGGCTTTTGCCCTGGGTTTTGGTACAAGGGGTTTTCTGAGAGCTGATAGCCTGGCCCAGTCTGAGTCTATAGGGTTCTTGAGATATTAGCCCCTCACATTTGTTAAGGGACATGCAGAAAGACCTCATGTGTGGACAGATGGGTCAAGAGTCCACATTTTTCTTTTTCTTTTTTTTTTCACATTTTTCTTTCTACCTCCAACACTGCTTCTAAAAGACTTAAGGAGCCTGTGAGAACCAGCTGAGGCCTCAGGGGCAGGTGTTGAGTTCCCCCTGCTGCTTCTCAAGGCCAGTTTGTGTCCAGTAGGTTGTCCACCATGTAGACTACTGGAGATGAGACGGATAGTTTTCTCTGAGGACCAAGGACACAGACAGCAACCTCAGGCTGGTGTTTACGTACCCAAGGGACATTGCCTTCTGTCTGATCATCAGACCCCTGGCTTCTGAGAACATAGCTTCCCCGGATTTCTTGGTTTAAAACCCTGCTGCTG
>JADRCD010201644.1:0-26290 GCA_019843815.1 Montemys delectorum
GGGGGGGAAATCTTCTGACTCAGTATCTGGTTCGAGTAAGCAATGTCTATTTATAATCTTAATAGAAAACAATTTTAAACAGTTCTTTTCACATTCTAAATTTAAGGCCATGATTACTGTGTGTGTCTGGAGTTGACCTATGGCACTTCTAAGTTACACTGAGTGTCAAGCTGGGCCTGAATACAGACATGCAAGTCTCAGTTATACTGTATGCACATGGAGAGAAGTATTCTACTGCCTTTTCCTACTTCCCGCTTCCTCTACAACCATTTCAGACCCACATATTCAAAAAACCTTCTGAATAGCTTCCACTTGCCATGATTACCACAGCTTGACTATATTATCATTTTCAGAAGTACTTATGTAAATTCAGAACTCTCATAAATCAAAATACTTTGCAGAGATTTGAAAAGGGAAACAAAGAGTGGTGTACAAAACAGTGTTGATAAAACTGATACAAATCAATGTAAGCTAAGAAATTAGACTTTTTCAAGCTATGTTTTTCAAGTTTCAAGTTATATTTAATAAATTCATTTTAAGTGAAAAATTAATTGCCAGCACCTCTATACACCTCTTTTTAAGTAAATATATTTATTTACAATCCCAGCATCTGAAATCAAGAATCTAAAAATAAAAGTCTAAAGTAAAGAAAAATAAGCCAGACTTTCTTATCCATACCATTGCAGTATTTTAGATGCATCGGACTACAACAAACTCAAAAGAAAAAAAAAATAGTGTTTTATTAACTACCACACTGTTATAATACACTTTAAACGTACAATAAGGTAGCCTTTAAATCTGAGGTGGTCTTAAAGATAACAAATGAACAGAATCAACTTCCTGAAATAGATGAACTGCTGCAGTTGTAGGTACATGTAGGAAAAGTGTAGAGCTCTTACAAGACCAGCAATGTAATTTTATTTTGTACATTTTTAATTGAAAATATAAACAATAATTAAAAATAAAAAGAAAATACAGCATAATAAAAAACATACATTTCTCAATTAAATGTACTGGATACATATAAATTTTAAGGGAAGAAGCAAAAAAAGGAAAATGGTTGATATTTAAGTGCGGACTACCTAGATTAAAAAAAAAACTTAAAAAAATATCATAAAGCTTCTAGTTTCTATGACTAATATCCATATGGTTGGAGTATCGTCACTGTGGAAGTGATTTTGTTATGTTTGCATATGTTATACTTTATTGGTAATTTACAACGATGGCTTTTAAGGCCCTGGCAGACATATTTTTTGGAAACAAGATTGGATTTGAGAGAGAGAGAGAGAGAGAGAGAGAGAGAGAAGAAAAAAAGATAGATAGAAATCTCTGCTAAAACGCAATACACCTTATTATTATTTTTTGGTCCTCCAAACTTCAGGAAAAGGGGTAATTCACTAGAACATTTTACCACCCAAATGCTTCAACCTACACATTTTAAACTTTTTAAAAACATCGGTTATATTGCCCAACTTCATTATTGAAAGAATATTAACAAGACATTATTTTGGCAAATTAAATCTTAAACATGGCTTTTCAATAGGATTTAAAAGGTGACTATCCCTAAAGGTCCATGTTAAAATGTAGTTTTCAAAATCTTACAAGAGTAATGCTTAAAATATTGTACAGTTAACCTAATTAAAATAATTAGCTTCAAAATGACAAATTGATAAGCTAAGTAAAGCCTACACTATGTAACATTTGCTTGGAAACTTGATTTGTCAGTTATGCATAATAAAAATTCCAGTCATCAAGAAAATTACAAAAATTTATAACATGATTTCTTTCACCCACCAACTTTTTATCTTACAATAGATAAATACCAACAGTTTCTCATTTTTACACTAAACCACACAGGATTGATGCATTTGGTTAGACTACCATTCGCATTGTTAAATTCAATTTTCTCTTTATATAACTTGGTAAAATTTCATTTCTTCTAGATTCCAAAAGTACCTACAAAACCCATGCAAATTTTACCATTTTTAATATACTATGGAATATCATACAAAGTAAGGCATTTCAGTGTCGTGTATAACCAAGTTACTGTCAATCCAAAAATTTTTGCACATCAATAAAAAGATATCTAAGAACTTAGGAACAATATTCTTCTCACTACTGTATAAAAATAACCACAATGAATAAGTATTTGTGTAATATTTACTCCATTGTCTCATTTCCAGAAACTGTGACAAGCTGTAAAGGTATTTCAGTGTTGGTAAGGATGTCTTGATTGCTGGTGGCAGAAGTGTTGACAGTTCCTATCCCTGACACAGACCCCTGTTGAATATTTGCAAGGATAAGTGTTGTTCCTCCTGCAGTAATCAGGGTATCATCTCTTCCAGCTTCCACAGATGCCAGCACTGTACTGCTAGAGTGAATGACTTTTTTATTCTGATGTGTTTTAATATGTTTGGCAAGGTGGTCACTTCTCATAAAGCGTTTTGAACATTCTGGACAAACAAACTTCTTCTCACCTGTAAAGGAAAGTGATTAAACTGCTTAGTTTTAAAATTTCACTTTTACAGATTAATGTAGTCTCTCCTAAAACAATGGGTCTATTAAAACTGTACTGGTTTCATGAGCTGTCCCTGTAAGAGTTCCCTTGTAGAAATAACTCTACTCAAAATATTTGTCATTTTTATGGTTTGATGAAAACATACTATATGATGGACAGTTGAATATTCAAACAAGATTTTAATACTCCGGGCTACAAATCTGAACTGAAATCTGTTAAATACTTGCTAAAAGCACGATCTGTGTACAAATACACCATAAGTGTATTTAAAGTCTAAACTGTGTTCTTTTAATAGACATTAATATATCATATCATATTAAACCTTTGGTAATTATGAATTCAAATAAAAACCAGGATAGTTGTAGATTGAAGCAAAGACAGACTGTGAGTATTCAATGAGATTAAATTCAAGAATAATGGAGATAGCTAGCTATTTCAGTTGAGCATCAAGGGCAAACTAACATAGCAAAGTTATTGCTTATTAAAATATTCATGTTAGCCGGGCGGTGGTGGCACATGCCTTTAATCCCAGCACTCGGGAGGCAGAGGCAGGCGGATTTCTGAGTTCGAGGCCAGTCTGGTCACTCTACAGAGTGAGTTCCAGGACAGCCAGGGCTACGCAGAGAAACCCTGTCTCGAAAAAACAAAACCAACCAAACAAGCAAACAAACAAAAATATTCATGTTAACAAATGCTAAACCCTGCTTATTTTCCAGCTTAAATAAATCCTCAAAAACAAGAACCTACTATGCAAGAGCACTCATAGAAGAAAACACTAACAGCCAACCTAGCAGACTCCCTCCCTCCAAGCTATAAGGCAGTAAGTCTAATAAGCATTTTCTTTTCTCTTCAGATTGCCTATGTGAAGGAGTAACTTGCAGGTAACTGAACTGTTCAAATTCATACGGATCTCTATGTCTCAGTCCTACTTAATAAGTAAGGACCATGTACAAACGCTTGTCTTCCCTATGTCACCTCTATGACACTCACTTCCAGAAATGTACCACCATTCTTCTAAGGAAATATTTCCTAAAGTCTCTTTTGAAGCACCAATCAGAAGAGATGTCCTACCACACACTATCAGGAAATGCTAACACATTACACCCCTAACCACAGTGGCTTACCACTGTGTTTACTGAACACTCAATAGCATAAGTTTTAAGAGGCGCTATCTTAAAGGTTCAAGTTCTCTCTTTATACCCAATAGGGTGATAAAATGACTCACACTTATTTGGTCAGACTTTTTTTCTCCATATACATTATTCTTTTTCATAACCTACTGAGGAAATACCATGGGGAAACTTCTGTTGGGAGATACTTTAGGGTCTACACTCCAATTGCTCAATATTCTCTCCTGAACATATTCAGCACAAATGTAAGAGAAAATCTTGCTACTGGTATACTCTTTTGGTAGTTTCAAAGAGGTTAATTAATCTCCTCTTCTATCTTTATAATAACAAGAAACAGAACTAAAACAAGCAGAGGTCCTAATGTGCATGTGCTGCCTCATACTTCAAGGTCACCTTGTATGATGTTTAAAGGCAACTAATAGTTGTGAAGCAGAGACAAGTTATTTGCTTAACCTAATAGAAAACTGAAAGGAGTCTAAATGGATCAGACTTCAAAATCCATGTTGTTCCCTTGGCCATGCTCCTTCTAAAGCACTTTCTCACAGTGTCAATTTTCAATTCTTTAACACTACATACAGACTGATGGATACTTTGATCATTTAATATTAGAAGAAACGACACTGCATTATGTTAGACTTCAGTTTGAATCAGTCTTATACCCATCTCATACAATCATCATGACACTGTAAGAAAGAAAAATGTGTCAACGAAATGCCTTTTATTCACATAGAGTATGTTTTCAAGAGAAAAAATGAAATGTCAGAATTTAGCAGAAGATTCTATTTGCTAGCATAATAAGAAACAGCAGATAATGTAAAATTTGTCAACTAACAGTGCAAATATGCTTTAAGACATTCAACAGTCAATGAAAACTAACCCAAGTCTACATAAACTAGAAAACTGTTGCACAAGAAAATACACACTGGTTTGTTCTTTAAAATTTAGTTACAGAAGAGTGAATTTTTTATATTATTAATCGCATTTTAAAGATCTGATTAAGTAAGGTGTACTGACAAAGCTTCTAGTATGTTCTACAGTTCTTCATTGTCTGTTAAAACTCTTAGAGACTAGGGATGCAACTCAGTGTTCTTAGTATACACAAGAGTTCAATCCCTAACAAGAAAGGAGGAAGGAGAGGAGAAAACATAAAAATATTATTAACCTGTATGTGTTCTTCTGTGCCTCTGTAATTCATCACTCCGTGTAAATCTTTTACCACAGAACATCCAGTTACAAATAAAAGGGCGCTCCCCAGAATGCCAGCGCAGATGTGCTCTCAGATGTGAGGTTTTCCCATAGACTTTACCACATCCTGGGATATGACAAATGTGTTGCTTCTTTTTCCCAAGATTGGTACCTCTAAAAAAGCACACAGAATAATATTCATTTATATCAAAGCATTCAAAACCATGTGTGTCATATAGCTTCTTGAATTTCAAACAAATATTATCATCAACATATCAGAAACTAAAACCATTAAGTCTATTTAAGTGAAAATTAATGTTTTTTAAACATACAAATTTAATATATTAATTTTATCCCAGAACTAATTGTTGTTTGCTATAGCTATATTCAATAATAATATAACTAAAAGAACACTTCATACACAAAGAATGCACAATAAAGCTATTAACTATCCCATCAGAATCGTTCGCAAATACTATGCACAGAACCAGTTCAATTAATAGTACAGGAAACTAGTTTTATTCAAAGTCATGATGTCAGATATAATTTTTATAATTTATTATCCAAAGAATAATGTACAAAACTTGTCACAGGTACAATTAGAAGGTAGATAGACAGCTTAAGCAGGTTTTTAAATTAACATGATTTAAGAATATATAAGTACTCGAACGGTCACACCCTGACATACACTGATTTGGAGATCCACATTTTTAAAAATTAGCTAAAGCTAAGTTAACTTTCCTAGTATCCCGCACAGTAAATACAAATCGAAATTCTCTTTACTGTTAGAATCTTCTTCCCCCAGAAACCATGCAGACACCCAAAATTATTCACAAGAGATATAACAAAATATCATTTTCTCCACAGTGCATAAGTTTACATTACACTTAAGTATTTAATACAAAGGACAGTTTGGGAGATGTTCTTAGATGAGTGAACAGAGGCATCTTAACCTTAGTTTAAGCAAGAAGAAACTTTTTTGAATCCAGAAACTGTATTTCAATAGCATTAAACACTTACAAAAACATTTCTTGAAAACAAAAACTGGATTGTTACTAATTATCCTTTTTAAAGTATGACTCTGGACATAATTATCAAAGCTACACTGTACAACAGTGTATCTCTAAGATTTAAACAAAAAGGAAACTAAAGGTACCTTTAACCCCTTCCCCAACTCCCCTCCTCCCTCAACTGAGTCTAGTGTAGCCTGTAAACCTTCCATAGCTACTAAATCCTCCTGAACACAATATACCTATTGTTTTTCAAACTTCACTGGAAAATGCATATTCCCCCACATTTATATTTTAATGTACTCACACTCAGTAGCATGTGAAATTGCCATAGGACAAACAGTGCTAAACGGTGCAGTGCTGGCTGTTAGGTGCCATAGGTGTTCTGAACAGGGAGACATCAATGTGGGCTCCAGTAGTTAGAGAAGGCTTCGTGGAGGAGGTGGGTAGGATTTAGATAGAAAGGAGGGAAGGCATTCCAGGCAGAGGAATAGCATAAGTAAAGACAAGGAGGAATCATGCTGTTGTCTCAAGGGCATGGATGTCATAATCTAACACATTCTAGTTCCTGCTCCAGTCCACCCCCGATTTCTAAGTCTCTTTAAAGAGCTGAGTTGAGAAAAACAGGTTTTTTTTCTGGCTTATTTTCAATGCTCAAGTCTTTCCATTAGTTTGCTTTTTAAATTTTGCTTTACTCTTAAGCAGACCTAAGAGAAAGAACAATGTCTTTATTGGTATAAATATTGCGTTCACCATAGCAATTTCACAGGAAACCCAACTCAGTTCACTCATGACTTCACATCTCTCTGCTAGGGCTACCACTTGGGTAAAATATTGTGATTTTATAAACTCAAAGGTATAATTTCACAAACTTAGCAAAATTTAGCCTGTGGGCTCCAACAAAATACAAGGCTGACAAATGAACAGCAACAAACATGGGTTATCAAAGAACTGAGAAAAACAGTAGGGAATTTGTTTTTTCTGTTGAATTGTATGCCAAATGAAGATTAATCGTTAAAAATGAGACATGCATCTAAGAAAAAAAAAGCAAGTTGCATACTACTGTACCACAATTTAAGGTAAATGTTTAGCTTGCTGCAGTCCAAGTTAGTACTTAAGGAAATCTGACTCAAGGAAGACCTAGACAGACCGTGTGTTTTCATGGCCTATCCTATGAAGGAAGGGAAAGAGGTCTTCAAGTGTATCATGTTTCCATCTTGAACACATTAATCTCCATTATACAACCTCATGTAATTAACTATTTTAAATTTCTGTTTCTGACTGCCTAAATTTGTACCCCAATAACTCAATGACAACATAGAATTAATCCAAATCCTAGACAGAGTTAAGGAAAGTTTTAAGAACTACCACCTGTTTTGCTTACAGTGGCAGAAACACAAGCTGAAAAATGGTGACAAAACAAACTTTGCAAAATAATTTGATGGACTGATGCTTAATTCATGCAAAACCCATTTAACAATAATGCCTTTAGATCATTTTTTCATTATTACAACTGTTTCTTCAACTAGACTCTAAAGACTGGTTCTGCTATATAAAAGACTGGCTAACTGAACAACTTTAAATTATTTAATTTCTGTGTGTGAGTCCTCCTCCTGCATGTAGTCTATACAACACTACAAGCATGCAATGACCACAGGGGCTCCCTGGGATTCCACTTATGGATGTTTGTAAGCTGCCATATGGTTGCTGTAAACAAACCTGGGTCCTCAGGAAAGAGTCAATGCTCTTAATTAATGAGACATTTCTCCAGCTCTAAAATATTTTTTTATAGCTGGCTCAAAAAACAAAAACAAAATAGTTTTCTAAAGATGAATGAAATTAGTTTTCTAAAAATACTATCTTATCCATTTATGTATATATTGAGAAAATGGTTAAGGAAAAGAAAGGCAATATTCTAGTCTTTAAAAACAAAATCTTATGTTGCAGAACATTCTTAGACTATGTTAATACTTCTAATAATTAGATGCTCTATTTATACAAGTAGGCCTAATGCACTGATACTTATTGAATTCTGCTCAGATCAACTCTTAACTACTATCCTAAGAACCTTGATGTTTTTATCACTTAGAATTAGCACACTACTAGAACAATGAAGTAAAAAAAAAAAAACCATACTATGAGAAGATTTATTTTCTACAATTTCTAGCATAGGTAATTTAGCCTCTAAAAAGCTAACTTGTTTTGTTGTTTAAAAATGTTTATTATTTGTAAGTGAGGTCCTTCACTCATTCATAGAATGCATTCTGCAGACCACTGACAGAAAGAGCAATATAGAAAGAACTGAGAAAACACACTTATGTGTGTGAAAGTACACATAAATTAAGTTCCACAAGACAGACAATTCACAAAATAAAGTTTAAAAAATAGGGCTGGCGAGATGGCTCAGCGGTTAAGAGCACTGACTGCTCTCCAAAGGTTCTGAGTTCAAATCCCAGCAACCACATGGTGGCTCCCAACCACCCCTAATGAGATCTGACACCCTCTTCCGGTGCGTCTGAAGACAGCTACAGTGTGCTTACATATAATAAATAAATAAATCTTAAAAAAAAAAAAAAAGACATTATTTAAAAAAAAATTAGTACTGGAAATGTCCAACCTCACCAAGCAATAAAACAAACATACAGTAAAATAAAAAGAAATAAAATAGCTATTCTTGCCTATCAAACTTTAAATTTTTTTTTAAAGTAAAAAGAAAGAAATGGTTACACATGGTAAAATAAGACACTGCTAGTGTTAAGGAGAAAACAGGACAGCTATTTAGACCCAACAATTCTATTTCTGTCAACATATACTAATGAGACAGATGTGCAAAGACATACGTGTGAGGATTATGACAAACCCCAAGAGAGAAAGTTAAATAATTATTCATCAACATATAATATATTATACATAGAGTTAAAAAAATGACACAGATCAGACTTAGAAATATGGCCACAAAAATTTACAAGCGACATAAACAATGAGAATAAGATGATTCTACTTTAAAATATATGTAATATTGCACAAAAACATTATGGTAGTTAAACCCTGAGGTAGCATATTATTTGTGGGGCTTTTTTGTGTTGTTCTCTGAATTTTGGGGCTATGTTAGTTTAGCAAATTAAAATTAATTAAAAATGTTTCACTTCAAAAAGTGAAGCAAGGCCAAGCATTGACCCCTAATTAGATTTGATGAATAATGTACCTTAAAAGTGTCTCAAAAAGAGAGTAAATTTCAGAAAAATTACTACCTACCCAGAATTCAACATTCAGTATAAATATATCAAGGTCAGGTTTAGAAGCAGATGCTCTGAGTTAGCAACAAAATGTAAGGGTTAGGATTTGGGAGTATATAAATGGGTACAAAATCCAGTTGTACAATGTTTTAGGGTTTTTACCCCCCCTTCCCACTCTTGAGACATGGTCTTACACTATAGCTCAGGCTGGCCTCAAACTAGCGGCAATTCTCTCTCACTGACTGCACATGTGCGTTTCATTTAAGTAATTCACCTATATGTGTGATACATTTGCTCCACTTGTAAGAACATAGTAAGTTTTCAAATGTTAGCAGCTATCAGTCGCCTCCCTTTTTTGTGTGGTTTTTGGGCCTCACTGAGAAATATCTCTGTCCTAGTCATTATTGTTGCAAACAAACTGATCAAAGTACAAATCAATCAACAGGATCAACCAGAGAGCTGAAAGATAATCAAGTGTATAACCATAAGCATTCGTATCCAGTAATACTGTTCAGCACATTCTGCATACTTAAAATAGTACATAGGAAAAAGGTATTGTAGCCTTTCACAATAATGACTGGAGGTTTGGTTAGCACAACTTTTTGATTCTGTCTTTGCTTCATATATTCAAAACTGGACAAACAGATACTAAGACTATTGAATCTAAACAGAAATGTCATTGTTGTCCTTATGACATATAATTTTGCCTGTTTAATACTTTCCAATTTAATCACATCTTGCTTGATATCAACACTGCTATTGACTTCTTTTTGCTAACATTTGATTAATCTTTTTTATCCCATTTTCAGTAATACTGTACCAATGATTTGAAATGTTTCTTATATTATCCCGGATGGCTTTTGTATTTTTTATGATCTAAGTCCATCTCTTAATAAGCTTACTATAGCTACATTTAAAGTAATCACTAACCATTCTGAGCTCATTTCTATCACAGTGTTTTTGTCTTAGTGTGTGTGTATATATATATATCTTTTTTAAAAAGAATAAAGTAAAATACTATGGGGCTACTATCAAAACAATAAATCCCCATCTTAAGGCCTCTGATCCCCATTTCTGTTGAAAATACAATTTACACTTATCAACTATTTGTGAATTTTTTACTTTTATATAGCATCTCAAGCTGTAATTTTTTTCTCTTTATTTAGACCAAACTTATTGCTGGTTAGTAAATAGGCTAATAAAATGGGGCCTATAAAATTGCACCTGTTATATTCTTTTAAAGACTAAGCAAACTTAATTTAAAAGGCATTTAGATATAAAATTTGTACATTTTTTTGTCTAACTTCAACCACTCATACAGTCACACACTCAAAATGATCGTGTAATGAATAATTTATCGTAATTAAGTGACATGGCATGCAGTATTTTAAAGATTAGGGTGATATTAGCACTCCTTAAAACAACACGTGGTTGATGTGTGCATACCTCCCACCACCTTCTTTACAGTTGGGACAGGTGCAAGCCACCCTCCGAAGTCTTTTTCCTTCTTGATGTTGTTGGTCCCCTTCTTCATCTACCACTTGTACTCTTAAGTGTGTTAGGTCATTGGTATTCAATGTAGAATCTCCACTGAGCTGCCACTCTTCGGGATCAGGTTCTTCTTCCTTGATCCTAATATCTAAAGATAAAAAGGGGATCGGCACACATACATGAGATGTAACCTACTGCTTTAAAAAGACAAACATTAGTTTCAAACTTTTCTTAGAGTATTACATAAAGAAAATAAAAATCAACTGTTTGTAAAGCATATTCATTTTCCTTTCAAAACAATATATATGTATATTATTTTTAACAATAATTTCAGCAGAAGAGGAAATATAGCTAACAGTAGAGCTTACTTTTTTAAAACATCCAATAAGAAATGTGAAACTTTAAATACAATTGTCAGCTGAGGTACTGGGAGACCAATCCTGGGACCTCACAGACCTTTTACTTTTTCCATTTTAATTTTTTATTTTGAGACTTGTTATGATTAAGATTCCCAAGATAGTCCTGAACTTGCAACCCTCCTGTGTCAGTATATCAAGTAGGTAGAATTTGAGGCTGCAACAGCAGGCCCAATCGATTCTCAATAAATTTAATGATCAATTTAGTCTAAAACACATGTCTTTAATATCTTACAACTTGTAGCCACTCTCTCTACAGGTACCATATGAATGTAAAGTAATGTATTCACAGAGCTAGGGACATACCTCAGTCAGTATAGTGCCCTGCTGAGGAGTCTGGGTCCCCAATACCCACATAAAAGTTGGGTACTGTAGTACACGCATTGTGAGGGTAAGAGCACCAGGGAGGATACACACTTCAGATTCTGCCTCAAACAGTAAGGTATATAACTGAGGGAGACACACAAGCCTCCATGCACACAAGCAGGGGTGGGGGGACAGACCACAGGCAGATACAGATCATGCACCTGCATTCAGTTTTACAGTTCAACACATAAACCCAAGCTTTAAAGTCAAGAATTACTGAAGTACATAAAATGGCTACAACATTGCTATAGAAGGATGTAGGGAAGTATGTGGCAGTTTGTGCTTTATTATAAACCAGACTGGAAAGCAAAAACAGTGGGTTATAAGAATCTTTACACATCACTAATGCAATAATGCATCATCTTTCTTTTTCTCTATCTTTTTCCCTCTAAGACAGGGTTTCTCTGTGTAGTTCTGAATGCCCTAGAACTTACTCTGAAACCTGGTTGGCCTCGAACTCAGAGATCCAGCTGCCTTTGCCTAAGTGCTGGGATTACTAAAGGTATACATCAATTACCACCACCACCCGGCCCAAGATCACTTTCTAAGTGAATCTATGGCAACTACATTTTCTGCAACCCAGAAACATGGTTTTAAAAGACAATATTGATAAAGGTATCACGTACATAAAATCCTCTATTAAAAAAAAAAAAAGCTGTAAACAAACAAGAAAAAAAGAACCCAAATTCCTGAAACACATTTTATGTAAAACTAAAAATCTTATTTTAGATATTAATCACTAATACTTTAAACAAAAATAACCTTGAAAATAGTATACAGGGGTAGAGTGTGGTAGAGACCAAGACCTGATCCCCAGCACCAGAAAACATAAAACAAAACGTACCTTATAACTCCTTTTAAAAAAAAAAATAAAGCCAGGAAGTAGTGGCCCATGCCTTTAATCCCAGCACTTGTGAGGCAGAGGCAGGCAGATTTCTGAGTTCGAGGCCAGCCTCGTCTACAGAGTGAGTTCTAGGACAGCCAGGGCTACACAGGGAAACCCTGTCTCAAAACAAACAAACAAAAACAAAACAAAACAAAACAAAACAAAAAGAAACAGTAGTACAAACTCAACCACATAAGTCTAGAGGAAGCTCGGGGAGTGGGTGCATACCTTTAAATCCAGCACTCAAAGGCAGAGGCAGGAGAATCTCTGAGTTGGAGGCCAGCCTGATTTCCAGAACAGCCAAAGCTACACAAACCTGAGAGAAGAGGGGGAGAAGGAATTCTGGCCCAAGACAGAGCGGATATTAATGCCAATCAATGGCATAAGAATTACTGAAGGGCTGGAGAGCCATCTCAGTGGGTAACAGCTTGTGCTGCTTTGGGGGAGGAACCAGGTTTGGTTCCCTGCACCCACATGGCAGTTCCAAATTCCTAGAGTTCCAGCTACAGGGAATCCAACAACCTCTTCTCCCCTCCAAGGGTGCCTACACTCACATGCACATACCCACAAACAAATACACATAATTATTTATTCTTTTAATTTTATTTTTATTCTTAATTATGTGTATCTATGTTAAGTACATGCGAATGTAGGTGCCTGTGGATGTCAAAGACATTAGAACCCTGGAGGCAATTATAAGCCACCTCACATGGGTACTGAGGATCTAACCTGGGTCCTCTGCAAAAGCACATGTCTTTAACCACTGAGCCCTCTCTCTCTCCAACCACCAACACATACACATACACATACATAACTAAAAGTAAAATAGTGAGCAAGAGAGCATTAATAACAAGTATAATTGGGTGCATGTTGTTATACACATGTACTCTCAAATCTCTGGGATGATTAAGGTAGGGGGCTCATAAATTTGAAGACAACCTGGTCTACATAAAAATAATAAATAAATAAACAAACAAACAAACAAACCTCTTATCACAACAAAACAAAACAAGGGACTGGAGAGATGCTCACTGGTTTAAGAATACATACTACTCTTGCAGAAGACCTGAGCTTGGTTCCTAGCACCCACATCAGGCAGCTTACAACTGCTTGTGACTAGAAACCTCTGGCCTCTGTGTATATCTGCAGCCATGTTCACACACACACACACACACACACACACACACAAATAAAATAATCTTGGTAAAAAAAAATATTTTTAATAGAAAAACAAGTATAAACAACTTAAATGTGTTTGAGAGACATGGCGCAGAAGCTTGAAAGTTTAAAAACAAGAAGTGCTCTGTTCTGAGAGACAGTAAAGGTGACTACACTCCACTGCTTATGAGAAAGATTGTGTGTGTGTGTGTGTGTGTGTGTGTGTGTAGGAGGGGTGGGGGGTCAAAATGCCAAGAAGAGATAATAATCAAGACAGTACTTAAAAGGTTTAGCTGAAAGAGCAATAAATTTTCCTCTGTTAGATGAGACAAACCCACTCACTAATCTAGGTATTTCAGTAATTACCTAGTATGAGCCTTACATGCAGTATGAGTTTCATCTGGTGGCTGAAAATTCAAAAAGTAAAGGATATTCAATTTGTTCCTTCTGTATTTTTAATAAAGAATCAGCCGTGGCACACGCCTTTATTCCCAGCGCTTGGGAGGTAGAGGCAGGCAGATTTCTGAGTTCGAGGCTAGCTTGGTCTACAGAGTGAGTTCCAGGACAGCCAGGGCTACACAGAGAAACCCTGTCTCAAAATACCAAAAAAAAAAAAAAAAGAATCAAACATAAAAATCCTGATATTATAGATCATAGCCTACCCTTCATTATAATGTCCAACTATAACAAGACAGACATCACACAAATTTTGCAGTTGTACAGTATTAGCTCTAATAATAGGCTAATAAAGACAGCTTATAGATAGCATATATACAAACATAAAATCAGAATTGTATCAGATATTTTAAAAACTGATGTCATTTAAGTCTCAATCTTCTGTGTCTACTCACTTGTTACCCTCTCAGAAGAAAAAACAAAGCAGAGGTAAGGCATTATACATTAAAATATACACTGAGACTGGACTGTTGACCTCAACCTCAGTATGGACTTTTAAACCAAGTGCTGTGTTCCCCAAGACTTAGGAGCCAGAGGGAGGAGGACTGCTTGAACTTTGAGGCCAAGACTGGCCTACATAGACTCTATACATAACACTCTGTCTCTCAAGAAACAAAGAGATGGACAGAAAGAAAATCTATCTGAATAGGACTTAAAACCTAGCTAGATAACAAGCACACAAAAGTAAACATGGAAAAGAATGGAAAACAACCTGACTAAAAAAAATGAAGGTATTTTAGAGCAGTGGGTCTCAACCCTCCTAAGGCTGCAATCCTTTAATATATATTAGTTCCTCATGCTGCGGTGACCGCCAAAAACAAAATTATTTTTGTTGCTACTTCATAACTGTAATTTTGCTGTTATGAATCATGATGTAAATATGATATACGGGCTATTAATATGTCACCCCTGTGAGAGGGTTGTGTGACACCCCCAAGGGGTCTTGACCCTAAAGTTTAGAGAACCACTGTTTTAGAACATTCCTACTGTCTTCTATTGCTAATTATCTTTCTGAACCTTCAAAACATGCTTAAAGAAGATGTCACAAAACAGATGCTAGCACTTTAGTTTTCTTTCCTACTACACACACAAACAGCTTAGCCAAGTTCAAACTCAACACATTTTGTCCATCCAAAACAAACCTCCTTGCATCCCCTTGTCATCAATAACTTAACTACTCAAACTACCAACTTGAGCAAAGTCCTATAGTGCATGCTGGGCCCTCTTCCATCTCTTTCTCTTAAGTCATCCTGTACTCAACCTGCCAAAATTTTGTTCCTAAATGAAAATACAATTATGTCTCTTCATTGAGTAAGGTAACACATTAATTTTCTATTTTCTCCTGAATTAAGTTCCAAAATCAGGGAAGAATTCTGGGGGAGTAAAAATATTATTATACTGAGCTAACATATGTTCTGTATCTAAACTCACACAATGTACACCACTAAGAAACCTCATGTAGAATGTGTGACTGGCAGGTAATAATTTGTCAGTGTAGAAGTCACCAAATATAACAAACGGGCCACTCAAACAAAAGATACTTCCAAAATGGATAATAACTAGATATAGGAAGATTAATGTGTTACTGGAAGAACTAATTTGATCTGTGTTTAATATGTTTATCTTTTAAAATATAAAGTTAAAGTACATGATTTATATATTTCCTGAAAATTATACTTTAATTTCTTTTATTGTGTTTGCATCTCTAGTTCTTTCCCCCACTTATATGGATTGAAACCCAGAAATTTAGGGTTTCTTCAAAAAAAATTAAGTTTATAATTCGAAGTTTAGAATGTAATTTTATTTGTTCAACAAATACATAGTTAAGTCACTCTTCTAGGTTCTAAGGATAAAATTGTTAACAAGAGTTACATTCCTGTATTTATCAGGTTTACCTTTTAATTAGAAGAGGACAAGTAGCAGCCAGGCGGTGGCGCACGCCTTTAAACCCAGCACTTGGAAAGGCAGAAGCATGCAAATTTCTGAGTTTGAGGCCAGCCTGGTCCACAGAGTGAGTTCCAGGACAGCCAGGGCTACACAGAGAAACCCTTTCTCAAAAAACCAAAAAAAAAAAAAGAAGAGGACAAGTAAGCAGGCAGCACTTGGTAGCAATTAAGATAGTCTAAGGAGGAATAGGAAGTGACGAGAGGGGAGCAATTACTATTTTTAACAGTGGACAGAAACAGTTTCTGCGAGTGTGGTGACATCTAACCTAAAGAAGGTAATGGAGAGGGTGTGGCCAAAGCACAAAGAAAAACAAGTTAGATATGTTTGATGAGTTCTGTATAGCAAGAGTATAATGTGGAGAACGGTATATAGATCAAAGAGGTAAAAATGGAGTAGGCAAAGGAAGAGAACCATATGATATGATACATTATCATGTAGGCTAGTTTAAGAACTTCACATGTTATTCTAAGAAGTACTGAAGCAACGGGTAATATTTGAATAGGATTTTATTAAAATAAACTGGGGATTATCCTGGATGCTGAATAAAGTTTGCTAGAAGACAGAAGCAGACAAGCACAGGAACAGCAATTATATTAGGAAGTTATCATAAATTACTACAGCAAATTACCAGATATAGTGACAGACTTTAAGCCCAGCACTGTGAAGCAGAAGCAGACAGATCTCTGTGAATTCAAGGCCAGCCTGTTCTATGTAATGAGTTCTTGGGTCACTAGAGCTATACACAGCCTTTAAAAACAAACTATAGCAAAAGATGGCAATGTCGACAGCTCTGACACTAAAGAGGCTGATGCAGAAGGATCCCAAGATCAAAGCCTGCCTGGGCTATATAGTGAATTTCAAGCCAATTTCTACACAGTGAGATCGGGTCTTAAAAAAAAAAGGAAGAAAGGAAGAAAGGAAGAAAGGAAGAAAGGGAGGGAGGAAGGGAGGGAGGGAGGGAGGGAAGGAGGGATGATTGGAAATTTGGGTATTATACGGAGGTTGCAGGATGACTCAGTCAAGAAATATTTTGAAGCTAAAGCCAAAGATAGCTGGGAATAGGTCTAATAACAGGCTGCAAGAACAAAAACAGGTTAACAACACTCAAGGGTCTGTCCTTAGTAACTGAAAAGATATAGAACTGCTATTAACTCTATCAAGTTATAGGAATGGGGTAAAAGTTTTAAAATACCAAATGAAGACAATGATCAGATAGCAAAGAGTCCCAGAGTTAAGGTACAATACTGGCTTACCAACCTAAGTTTGACTGTCATTAGTATACATATTTGATATTAAGACATATGGAATGCAATGTAGATAAAAACTGAGACACTACAAAATCAGTAATAGATGGGACAACTAAGCATGTATAAGAAATGGAAGATCAAGTCTAGCCTGGGCTCAAAAACAAAACCTTTAGGTCACTGTCTGCATATGCTTGAAGGAAATAGTGGAACCCCTAAGATAAGCAGTTTTAATCTATCAGACACACCTTAGAACTATGTGCTATCACCCAAGAAGGCAAAGACAACCAACTCTTCCCAGACTGAGGCCTCTACAGTTGTAAACAAACAAACCTTTTCATATTTAACTGTGCTATGTATTGCACAAGACTAGAAACTGACTAACACAATGAGTTAGAAAATGTCAGGCTGGAAAAACAACTCCATAGCTCATTCTGTTCTTGCAGAGGACCCAAGTTCAATTCCCAGCACCCACATCAGGTAGCTCACAACTACCTGGAAACATCTCTCTCACCTCCTTGGGTACAGACACACATAAATATATGTCAGGGCATTCCCCAGGCTAGTCTGCAATAGTAAATTCAACATGTGAGATTACCCAAAATTTTATAAACTAGCTTTTATACCAAATAGCACACCTCGAGTAGCATATTTGTACAACATAGACCAGCAGTTAAATAAGTAAAACTTATTTAAAAGAAAAACAAAATGAAGTTAAAAAAATTAAGAGACAGAAATTCAAAGTTATTTCATGACACATTTAAGAACCTTACAAAGGAAGAGAGATCATCTTCTGTTGCTGCCTGCAGCTAAATATGAACAAGTTCTCTGGGAGAGGAACAGGAGCCTGTAGGGAAGGGAACCGGGTGGCAAGAGGGCATTAAAAAAATGAGACCGAGCCATAGTGTGCTTTCAGTCCTCCATCATTATTCAACTGCCTCTTTTGTTACAAGCAGGTAGGTCCCCCAGTCGGCAGCATCTCGTGGCCCAATCAGCATCTTCATCTTTAGTCTCTGGAGGTGGGAGTTCAACTTAACAGGAACTTGGAGAGAAACACAGGAGCTTAGAGAGGCGTGGCTATTTGTGGCAAAGCAAGGTCTGAAAAGAACCAGCTCTTAGCTGGAGGAGGGTCACAATCTTCCTCAAAATGTTTAAGTTTCCTTCTGGTCTGAAACATCAAACACTGTATCTGTCCTATGACTGTGGCTGTTTTTTTAAGCCCTAACTGCAAAACAAGCTTGTTAGGGGTAGTAGAAAATGCATATTTGAAAAAGTTCCTGCACAAGTAAGAGGTGAAATGTCAAAGAGGAAAATATAAATGTAATGAGACATGCAGAAGAGACACACATAGACACACATACAATATGATTACAAAGATAAAACTAATTTTCAATATCAATTAAGCACTAACTCAGGACACATCTGGATTTCTATTAAAGGTATTACAAAAAAAAATCCTATCTCTTTCTAAACTAGGTGCTATTTATCAAGAGTTAACAGACTACTTACAGTCTTGACTGCTTTGTTAAGTTTGGAATGTATATATATAATATAAATAGCTAACAGTGGATAAATACAAATTGAGGTAGTGTTGATATGAGACATTCTCCTTTTATCAAGTATGTGGTTGGGGGCTGGTGAGATGGCTCAGCAGTAAGAGCACCAACTGCTCCTCCAAAGGTCCTGAGTTCAAATTCCAGCAATGACATAGTGGCTCACAACCACCTATAATGAGGTCTGACACCCTCTTCTGGTGGTCTGAAGACAGTTACAGTGTACTTATTTATAATAAATAAAACTTTTTTTAAAAAATGTGTTGTTTTTTAATCAAAGTCTTTCATATTCTCTGCCTTTAATTTTTTAAAAAGCACTGATGAAAATACTTCATTTATTTTTAAAGTTTTATTTACATTTTCCTTTTAATCATTCTCACCTGCTATAATTAGAATTACAGGATCCTGCAGAATTACAGGATATGTCCTACAAAATCTCATACATTATTTAGGTTTTCCTAGCTTCAGATTTTTATGGACATTCCAGAGTTACCAAAAAACGTTTCCCCAATTTTGCTTTTAAGGGGATAATTTTACATTATAGGTGTGGGTTTCTAGAAACTTAACTTCCCTAGCCTTAGAATCCAAGATAGATTTGTGTACTTAGTTTTTATTTTGTTTTGTTGATAAGATAAGGTCTCACACAGTAGCCCAGGCTGTCCTAAAATTCACCTTGTAGTCCAAGCAGGCCTTGAACTTGTGGAACCCTCCTGTCTCAGCCTTCCAAGTGCTGGTTTAAAGGCATGAGCCATGAAAACAGATTTCAAAATTAAATTTTATTTTTGTACTTCCAAATATTACAAAAGATGTATGTGCTGCATATCTCAGTTTTAATCTTCCCCAAACTCTAGCTCCTTAGATTTAAATCACTACCCTTCTATAATTATTTACTTTGTCTCAATTAAAATTAATCCCTTATTAAATATTGTTTTTTTAAACCACAGTTTTTCGTATTTCCACCATAGCTTCTCTATCCACAGACTATTCTGGAGCAGAATTATTCTTCCTATCAAATTTAGACAATACAACCTATTTAAACACAAGGACAAACAAGGCATATACCTATAAATAACAGGCTTTCTAAATATCCTATAAAAGATCCTACTTTGTCACCGTACCATAAATATGAGAAAGAGAACATGTGACCTGCTAATACAGTAAATTAATAAACTATACTGGATTCACTTTATTTAACCTATTAAAAAAGTGTGTTCTAACCTATTAGACAGTGATATTAATACACTTATTAATACTTTTACACCATAAGCACTAAATATACCTCACTACATGCCTCCAACCACCCATATGTTAATATATGCTTCTAGATGATACCATAAAAATGTTGCTTAGCTGCAGAGCATGGTGATGCACACCTTTAATCCCAGCACTCAAGAGGCAGATGTAGGTGATCTCTGAGTTTGAGGCCAGCCTGTACTACAGCCACAACCATAGCTGTTACACAACAGGGAGGGGAGGGGAAAAGAGGGGTTAGAAACAAAAGGCTACTTTACCTTAAGTTACAGTTAAAATGGACAAAGGTGATATATAGAAAAAAATATATAACTACAGGCCTTAAAAAGAATATTTCTGGGGCTGGAGAGATGGCTCAGTGGTTAAGAGCACTGACTACTCTTCCAAAGGTACTGAGTTCAAATCCCAGTAACCACATGGTGGCTCACAACCATCCGTAATGAGATCTGATGCCTTCTTCTGGTGTTTCTGAAAACAGCTACAGTGTACTTACATATAATAAATAAATCTTTAAAAAAAAAAAAAAGAATTAATTTCTGGGGCTGAGAGATAGATTGGTGGGTACAATCTTTATGTACAACTGAGTTGAGAACCTTAGCCCCCATGTAAACAGCTAGGTTCAATGGTATATGCCCACAATCCCAATGCTGAGGATACCAGGGGTGGGAGGAGGGAGCTGTTCTGGAGTGATCAGTGAATTCCAGGTTCTTTAAGAAAATAGTACCTCGAAAATAAGGTGCAGGCCAGATGTGGTAATCTACACTTTTAATCTCAGCACTTTAAAAGCACAGACAGAGAGGGCTCTGTGAGTTTAAGGCCAGCCAGGATTACTTAGTTAGACACTGCCTCGAGGGGAGGGGAGGAGAGGAAGATGGAAGGCAACTGAGTCAATAAGACAGTCAACATTGAACTCTGGCTTTAGTGGCCCACAAGCATACCAGCCATATCATATGCCACACCCTGCCCTGCCCCCGACACACACATACATACACACTCATGTGTGCACACACCTTAGCACATTAGTTCTTTCCAAACCCAGGATCATTATTAGCTTCCCATATATATACTAGATAATAACTGCAGTTTGATAAAGTGACTTTAAAACCTGAGATGAATTTTATTATATATCTACATATTACATACTACAGTGGAGTAGTATGTAGTTTCAGATAAATCCTACAAACTAGAAAGTAGAAATAACTCAAAACATTACACTAGTTGAAATAAGGATAAAACACAAAATTCCATCAACATCAAGTATCTTAAAAAGTGGCCAAAATCAAAAAATAAATAAATAAATAAATAAATAAAAAATTAAAAAAAAAAAAAAAAAAAAAAGTGGCCAAAATCATGGAAGCAGAAAGTAGGAAGAATACTGCCCCAGTCTAGGACAAGAGTGACAGGAAATTGGTACTGAACACATACAGAATTGTGGTTTTGTAGTGTCAAAAAGTTTAGGAGCTCTGTTATACAGTATGAAAATACTTAAATGAACACTTCAAACAGTTAATGATTAACATGATGGCTTAATGGAGACAGCTAGATAGAAACTACAAAAAAATCCAAGCCTTAGTCCCTAGAACCTGCATGGTAGGTGTTTCAACTCTCAAAGGACTTAGAAAGTTATAAAGGATTTAGAATACTAAAAATCTCCAGATTCTAGTTTTGTTGTTACTAGGGTTTTTCTTCTTAGATTGGGTGTTTTGCGATGAGTCTGTACACCATATGAATGCAGTGCCCAAGGAGGCCAGAAGGTGGTGTTACAGACAGCTATGAGCCACCACGTGGGTGGGTTCTGAGAACGCGTGCTTTTAACCCTGAGAGATCTCTCCAGCTCCTCACAATTATATTCTATCACACCAAGTAAGGGCTAGTAAGATTGTTCTATAACAAACAATCCTAACATCCTGATGGATTGACACAACAAAATCTTTTTTTTTTTTAATTTCTTTCTTTCTTTCTTTTTTTTTTTTTTTTTTTTTTGGTTTTTCCAGGACAGGGTTTCTCTGTGTAGCTCTGGCTGTCTTGGAACTTACTCTGTAGACCAGGCTGTCCTCAAACTCAGAAATCGCCTGTCTCTGTCTCCCAAATGCTGGGATTAAAGGTGTGCGCCACCACCGCCCAGCAAATTTCTTTTTTTTTTAATTGATTTAAGTTTTATTGCATTATGATCAGGAAAGATACATGATTTCAATTTATCTGAATTTGTTAACATTTAAAAATATATTTAAGTAGATAGAATTAAATCACATTCCTGTTTCCCTTTTGTACCCCAACTCCTCCCAGAGACCCTCCTTCAATACTTTTTGTCATATTCTTTAAAATTTATTTCTCACTAATTTTATACACCATCAATTCAAGTTAACAAAGATCTATCTGTTCCCTAATAGTCCTTTAGGAACCAAGGCTCTAGATGGGATGTTTCTAAGATTCTCTTACCAAGGGTGACATAGGTAGGTAGATGGCAAATTATACACTAGTCTTAATTTTTTTCTTTTTTCTTTTTTCTTTTTTTTTTTTGAGACAGGGTTTCTCTGTGTAGCCCTGGCTGTCCTGGAACTCACTCTGTACACCAGGCTGGCTTCAAACTCAGAAATCCGCCTGCCTCTGCCTCCCAAGTGCTGGGATTAAAGGTGTGTACCACCAACGCCCGGCTACTAGTCTTAATTTTTACTCTAATTTTACTAATCATAAAAAAGAATGTTAGCACATCTAATGTCAATAAACTACGGGAAAGGGCAATCCTATTATGTGCCCCCCCCAAAAAAAGGGGGGGAGAAGAGAGGAGGGAGGAGAGGTAGATTAAGAAGAATTTTGTCTCCCAAGTCCCTGTAGGCCAAACGCAATTCAACTTACTCTTCCCACATATACACATACCACCCCACCCCACCCCACCCCAAATATAGAAAAGAGCCAGGCTAGATCAATCTTGAAATTACACCTCTTTCAGACTCATGTCCAGGTCTGCGGTTTCTTTTCAGGACAGAGTTTCTCTGTGTGGCCCTGGCTGTCCTGGAACTCAGAAATCCACCTGCCTCTCTGCCTCTGCTTCTGCCTCTGCCTCCCAAGTGCTGAGATTAAAGGCATCCGACACCACTGCCTGGCAGGTCTGCAGTTTCTTACACAACTGAAAAAGTTACAAGGTCGCATCTCCTTGAGAAATGCCAATTCCAGTTTCTACTAAACCACACCTTTCCAAAAACCTATGCTTTGCCTTCCATCTACCAGGTTTCTCTCTTCTCTCTACTTAACTTCCCCAGACTTGGCAATCAAAACCCTTAGTGTCCCTTTCCTCCAAATCAAACTGAAAGGCAAACCGCTGGGTCACTTTAATCCTTCTTGTTTTAACAAAGAGAATGAGTGATGGTCATACTGAGTGGGTCCTCTCCAAAGGACTGACTCAATCATTTCCTAAGATGTTTTGTCAACTTAGTAACAGTGACACTGCTGTCTCTAATCACACACCTTTAATCTCAGTACTCAGAGGTAGGGATCTCATCCCTATTCAAAAATCTGGTCAGCTCTTTTCTAGTTCACCTCTTCATAAGTTTGCTGGAGCCAATGGCAGCTAATTATCATTTGTTTCCCAAGTTCATCTCCTAACACTAAGACAATTCCTTGCCACCTAAGTTTTTGCAGCTAAGTTTTACCAAATGTTTCTCCTTTGCACATTACCAGCCTCTAATACTTGTTTGCATTGAGCCAACAGTACGTTAAGGTTTTCTGTTACAAACTCATTCTATCAATTTTTAATTAAAACAAGCTAAAACTTAAGTATGACCCAACAAACACAAAAGTCACACATAAAATTTCCAATTGTCAATAAGGCAAAAAGCAGTAAAATTTGATATTATTCCACTTAACCCATGATCAATATAAAAGTCACTAATTTGAGCCAGGCAAGGTAGTTCATGCCTGTGATCACAGCACTCTAGAGATAGAAACAAGAGGACAAGGACGTCAAGGCACTCTCATCTACAGCGTTCAAGGCTAGCCCAAGCCACAGGAAACTCTATAAATAAAAAATGAACCTGAGTGTTAGGCAGGTGGTGGTGGCGCACGCCTTTAGTCCCAGCACTTGGGAGGCAGAGGCAGGTGGATTTCTGAGTTCAAGGCCAGCCTGGTCTACAGAGTGAGTTTCAGGACAGCCAGGGCTATACAGAGAAACCTTGTCTCAAAACAACAACAACAACAACAACAAAAAAAACAAAAAACAAACAAAAAAACCTGAGATTCTTATATTCTATTTTAATACTAAATCTTTAAAATTCAATTTGTATTTTTTTCATACTTTAGTCTAGACTTATTTCAAGCACTTAAAATGAACTAAGAGATCTATAATCCCTAAAATTATAGTGGCTTAAATAAAGATATATTTTTTATTCATATACATCATGTAACAGCTAATGCTGTATTTCAAGCTTTCCTCACAAATCAATCAAGATGGAACAGACAATGGTACGCATCAATGACCAATGCATACTACACAACTGTACTCAAAGTAGATAGTAGTCCTGGCTATTATACTCTTTATGGATTTCTTTTCATGTTTGTTTGTCTGATTGTTTCCAAGACTCGGTTTTTCTATAACACCCTGGCTGTCCTGGAACTTACATTGTAGAACTAGACGGGCCTCAAACTCAAAGAGATCTGACTGCTTCTGCCTCCTGATTGCTGGGATTAAAGCCATGTGCCACCACCCAGCTAGACAGTTTTTTTTTTTTAAAAGTCATCATGATTTGAAACTTTACCCCAACTTTTCCTCCCCCACCCCCCACCTAGACACATACACTTGCATTTCAGTGGTACAAGGTTTGATTAGCAAAGTTTAACCCCAAGATGAGAGGGAAAGAAGGAAGGAAGTACAGAAGGGTAGAAGAGGGGAAAGAAGGAAGTTGAAAAAAGAGAAACAATAGAAGGTGAGGTTACAATCTATACTATATGGAGCAACTGATTCTATAACCAACTACAGGAAACAATAACATTAAGACAAGCAAATTTACCAGGTAACAATATTTGCCCTTTAACAAAGTTTCTGAAGATTTAGAAAAGTCACAAGAAAAGTATTAACACAGCTCAAACACTATTCAAACAAAACTTCAAATTCTCTTCACAACTTCTCTTACCAAGACTCTGAAAATTAGGTGAAAAGTTACATCCATTCCTCAAAAGGAAAATAGAGAATTAGCCAAGCATTAATATATACCTAAACACAGCACTCAGGAAGGAAGAGATCCAAAATTTCAAGGTCAATCTGGACTACACAGCAAAACCCTGTCTCAAAGGAAAACAAAATAAGGAGATGGAATAGTATTGATAATCACTAAAGACAGTTTTTATCAATCTTCACAAAGGCTCATATTTCTCTCTCTCTCTCTCTCTCTCTCTCTCTCTCACACACACACACACACACACACACACACACACACACAATTAACTGTCTTTTCACCCAAAATATAAAGATCAGTCATCAGATTTTCAAGGAAGTTAAAAGGCCTGGTCTCATAGGTGTGACCGACCCTGAACTTCCCACTCCTATGAGTAAATGCTTGCTGCTCTCTGTTCCACTTACAGATGAGCATTTACAAAAGAATTTTGGGATATTTGGGGATTCATGGTAATGACTGAATTACAAGAAATATTAAGAATTAAAAACTTTCCAGGCAGTGGTAGCTTATGTCTTTAATCCCAGCACTTGGGAGGCAGAGGCAGGCGGATTTCTGAGCTCCAGGCCAGCCTGGTCTACAGAGTGAGTTCCAGGACAGCGAAGGCTACACAGAGAAATCCTGTCTCAAAAAAGAAAAAAAAAAAAAAAAAGAATTAAAAACTTGTAAGTGGTAAGCAATAAAAAGCATAATAAAAGACATTAATATGCAGGAAGAATTGTACTAGTTCAAACAGGTTTACTTC
Organism: Montemys delectorum; assembly: GCA_019843815.1. NCBI lineage: Eukaryota > Metazoa > Chordata > Mammalia > Rodentia > Muridae > Montemys > Montemys delectorum. The sequence continues at coordinate 25,758 of JADRCD010201644.1, forward strand.
AAACAGCCATTACTTTTTCCTTATAAGCTTAAAGTTTAAAGGTTTATTTATTTTGTGTGTGAATGTGTTACTTGTATGTATGCATATACATTGTGTTTGGACGTGCTCATGTACATGTTCATTTATGCCTGGTACATACATGCATAGGCACCAGAGGGTGTTCCTGGATTCCCTGGAACTAGAGCTACAGACAGTTTTAAGTTACCATGTCTTCACTGCCAAGGCATCTTTGTTTCCAGACTTATAACTTACTAAGATAAAATAAATTCTTTAAAATATACACACATGCACACAAACAAATGATAGTAGGCAATCATGCAATTGCTGAAAAAAAATAAAATCAAATTTCAATTGTGGTGGTTTGTATAAGATGCCCCCTCAAGTGTGGTAGCCTTGTTGAAGGAAGTCACTGAGGGTGGGTTTTAAGGTTTCGAAGACTGTCAGCATTCCCAAGCCTCTGCTTTCCAGTTGAGCTCTCAGTTGTTCCAATGGCCACACCTAAATGCTGCCATCCTTAGCCCACTGTAATGGAC
>JADRCD010201646.1:0-15149 GCA_019843815.1 Montemys delectorum
ACACACACACACACACACACACACACACACACATACATTTAAAAAGTTAAAAATGTATTCTGGGCATCTATTATTTACATTCTAAATCTTTGAAAGGTTGAGTTATACTCAATTTTAACCTGCAAGTATTTAAAGATATAGTTGTCTTTACAAAGACAAAACACAATTTTTTTAAGTACTTTCTTCTATACCAATAGCCAAGGGATTGATTAAGTGATCATCTTCATATAGTCTGGCAAATGAAAACTGTACTGAAATCTTAAATTATACACACACTGAATAAGACACACAATTCAAGACACACAAGCATGGCAATATTTAGGAAAATACTTTGCAGGTAAACTATGCATATATAGATCCAGCATGTGATCCAGTATAGAGTGTAAAGGAACCAAAAAGCAGGCTGTGTGAACCGCAGAGAACTCATTTACAGAAACTGGCTTTGCCTTGCTCTTCACTATGATGCCTTTGGAACTGACACATATGTGCCTGTCACTTGCAGAAGACATTTCTTTAAAAGGGACTGGGCTTAGGCTGGAGAGATGGCTCATCTCAGAGCACTGGCTGCTCTTGCAGAGGATCCGGGTTCAGCTCCCAGTACCCACACGACAGTCCACAACCATCTGTAACTCCAGTTCCAGGAGATCTGATGCCTTCTTCTGGACTCTGCAGACACTGCATTCAGGACTGTCACATACTTAACGTGCAGATAAACACTCCTACACATAAAAATAAATATAATATTTGAAAAGAGAGATAGAGATACAAAGACAGACACAAGGGTTAAAGGGGAAGAGATTGTTCTCTACCCACTGCCCCCTTTAAAAGGACAACTGACAAATTTAAGTCAAACTGAAGATTTTTAAACTAAAATAAGAACTCAGATTAGTTAAAACTTTTTCAATGGTTTTTTTTTTTGGTCATTTAATATTTATTTTGTTTTATGAGTCATGGGGCCTCAGAGCACCTTTCCCACTGATGCCTTCCCAGTCATCCAATTCATTCCTTATCTACAATGTCAATGAGAGATGGAACATCTTGGTCAAGATCACTCAGCTTCTCAATGGAAGAACCAAGAGCTGCAGTCAGGTCTGAGTGATGTCAAACCTTCACAGTTCCCATCCCTGTCCCCCCTTTCCCCCAACCCCCCCACCCTAACCCCCCCCCATCAGATGGAGACCTGTGGGTGGGGACTTCTTCCCTATCCAGGGCCAGGGAGGAGCTGCTCAGGAAGAGATGGCTGTACAAGGAAAGGGACTTCCCTGCTTCCCGGTGGCTACAGGGAGAGAGGGAGAGATATCAAAACTCCAAAGTCAGAGCTGAAGAAGCGACCAAGTGGGCAAGATGCTTGCTGGACAAGCACAAGGACCCGAGGTCAGATGCCCAACACTCACGGAAAGGCCCTATCAGAAGAGGATGGCTGGGGCTTGCTGGACAGCCAGTCCAGCTGAATCCGTGAGCGTGAGGTCTCAGGCGAACACAGCGGAAAGAAATAGAAGACACCTGACATCCCCTAGCTCTCTCAAAGTCTTAACACTCCTGCACAGATCCACAAGCTCAGATATATATACCACTCACAACACATACATACACACACACACACACACACACACACACACACACCACACTAACTGCCTTTTGCTTTCTCACCACTCTGAATTGGCCTAACTTGCCCACAGAACCCAGGGCTGGAGGTTCCCGTGGTTAGCTCTCTTCCTTTTGGGCTGCAGCTAGGAAAATGGACAGAGGGACTCTGATAGACAGAATAACAACCATGATAGCTGTATTTGTTTGGCAAGAGGCAACTATACTGCAATTTTCAAACTCAGCTAGCGCAGCCTCTCCCACTCTCTGGTGTTTTAGTCACTGTGCCTCAGTACTGACTTTCTGTTGAGACATGTATCCTTTGTCCCCAGGTGACTAACAATCAGTTCTCATCAGCCTCTGTTGCCAACCCACCAAACCTCTCCTCACAGACAGACACACAGGCCATCTCCTGCTCTGTGATGTAAGGCTCCCTGGACCTTGTTCCCCCTGGTGTTCCTCTGTAGCCTTTGCTGGGCATCCTTGGGCTTTATCACTTTCCTGGGTACCACTGCCCTTCGGTCTCACTGACCTAAGCAGACACAGCCAGCTTTCTCGATACCACCCACCTCGTCCCAGCCCACTCATTTCTCCAACCTTTCATCTTGAACAAGGCTTCTGAACTTAAAAGCCCAAATTCCTTGTCTTTTCCCTGCTCTAATTCGGTTCCCCCATGGTGGGGACACACTGACATACCTTACAGTAATATCACCCGGCCCCTCAGGACAGCCAATCAGCCCCCCTGGCAAAACTCTCCCCACGGCTTCCTCGTGCATGTGCAGTTGAAGCTGGCAGAGACTTTGGGCAGCCTCCAGGCCATCACTTCATGATCTAAAGAGTTCAAACTGAGGCTCAGGAAGACTCCGAGATCAGTACAAAGTTAAAAGAAATCTTGAAGAAGACTTGGGCCTCCTGAGCAGTTCCTCAACTAGCCTGTGGAGGAAGTTTGAGGTGAATGTGGCTCATGCCCTAATTTGCTTGGGGACAGTCCAGTGTTTCCCTGTCACCTGCCTTCCTCAATTAAGAGCATCGCCTGTGATCAGCAGACTCACTGATCCTCTTGAGAGCGTCTCTTACTGTGACAGCAGCGTGGCAATCACAGAAAGCTGTACCTTGTTAACATATAGTTAAAAAAAAGCTAGTGGGTAGGGAAGTCTGGAGCCCTTCCCTGCCTGGGCTTCATCTAACAAATGGAATATGTTGTGCTCATGAGGCACAAACGTGAAGGGGGGGTGGGGAGGTTAGGAAATGTCTTATAAAGACTAATTCCTTCTGGCCCAATGTTGTTAGGGCTTCTCCTCTCGGCTCACTAGCCTACTCTTATTCCTGGGCCAGTTTGCCCTTTTTACATAAATGGTCTCTATGTCTATTTCTAGTCACATGTCCCTGGTGCAATCTTCTGTCTTGGGACATGAGATCTTGGAATCTGGTGCCCTGTAGAAGGCAAAAAGCCCATACGCTTACACATGGCAATAGGGAATCCAGAATTGCTAAACATGCAGGCTTTTCTCTTCAAAGAAGGGGTGTGATGGCTGTTTTCCATGAGAATGCTGGGAATGGATGTGCTAAGAACATTGTAACCTTTATTATCTGTAGAGCTAGGCTAAGCCTCATCCAAATAACCCATTCTCATGAAAGAGGCCCCATGTACTTTGTAGAAGAGTTTGCTATTATGTTTATTACAAACCTCCCTCCCCAGACTCTTCCCCTGAGCATTGTTTCTCAGGCAATAGAAAGCATTTTTGTGGAAAAGGTCACAGCTACTTTGTAAGAGACATGTGCTTCACAAAGGTGTTTAGATATAGCTATGCCTTAAGCTTTGTGGTGATAATTGTCATAGGGAAACTTTTCCCCAAAGTTGTACTGTGTTTAAAGAGACCAACAGTAAACTGTGTGGGGTTAGACTCCCAGAGGTTGAACCGGCATGGCTAAGTCATGTTGAGCTAGCTTTTCTTCTTACTGCTTGTGTTTCAGTTCACTGCTGGTAGTAGAGCTTGCAGGGAGCCCACAGAACCCTATCAATTCAGATCCACAGTCATTTTTCTTTTTCCTTGTCCTGGTCTGTGTTTTAGATGCCAAGCAAAAGCCTAAATATGCTTTCTTTATCATTCACTGTTTCTCTGACATTCATACTTAACTTAAACTTGACTTTCCATCTCCCTCCTCTGGCAGATGTCAAGATGTGTGTGTGTGCGTGTGTGTGTGTGTGTGTGTGTGTGTGTGTGTGTGTGTGTGTGTGTATGTGTGTGTGTGTATTTTAACCTTATGTGCCATGCTGTTTTTCTCTCAAATTATAATAAAATTGTTCTCAGGCTTCCTTCTATGACTTATTTCTAAATTCTTTATTAACAAGACCACTGACTCAAAAAGGGAACCTTTATTTCTCCCAATAACAATCCCTGCCAAAATTTGCACTGAGTTAAATTTTTGTCTCCCCCAAATTAATGTCCTCCCAGAGCATCAGAAAGTGGCCTTATTTGGAAATGGGATTTATGCAGGCGTAACTAGCTAAGGATGTAACTCATGCAGGATTGTGGTGGACCTTAGTCCGATGTTTGATAAGGAAACAGAGATATAGACAGAGGGAAAGCCAGCCATGGGAGAGTAGAGGGGATACGGACACTGCATGCCAAAGCCAAGTTGGACAAGCAGGGGCACTGACCTACCGAAACTAGGGCAGAGGCCAGTAGTCTTCATGATCCTTTCACACCTGTATTTCAGCCCCCTGGCCTCCAACAGGGTGAGAGAATGCATTTTTGTTCCTCTAAGCCATCTGTATTATAGTTGTTTTGTCTTGTTTCTTAAAACTATGGAAGTCACAGGAATGAATATATAGTTTGCCTTGGAGGAGCTCTCTGGTTTTCAAAGAAAAGTGCCTGCCCTGTGCATTTCCTGCCTCTCTGTTCATGGCTGCCTGCCAACTAGCCTATTCTCCTTAAACTAAAGGGGCAAATCCTTGCTTGTGTCTAGGTGTCCCCAAATGGCCCCATTTTGGGGTTCTCTCTCATGCCTGTTTTAGTGTGACTACTTCTATAAGCTATACAGTAGTCCTCCTTGTTGGAAATTCCGCTTTCCTGCCTCCCAGGGCAGGGGCTGTGGCTCTCCTGTAGTGTCCAGTCTAGGATCTAGAGCCAGGGACTGGGGGCAAACCTTCCTGGCTTGCATTCATCTAAGTCGAGGCTGCAGAAGCTGAAGTGTTGAGACCAACAGCCATTTCAGACTCAAGGTCTGGATTGGTGCTGGGAACCCTCTTTGCTCCAAAAGTGTCCCTTTAAAGACAGTAAGGAGTTTTTCTGGGGACCTAGAAGTCCTAAGCCCATTGGCTAGACCTTCTGGGAGAACTGGGGGCCAATTTGCATAAAAATGAAGGCTGGCTTCATTGAAATTCTCCTCGTCTTGAGTGCAGGGAAGCCAGGAAGAAAAGGAAAGTTTTAGTCCTGAACAACTTCACTGCCTAGGAACATTCTGAGCTTCTGAAAATAGAGAGGAAATGGGGCCCTCCGGGTCACTTCAGGCACCTCCCACCTCAGCCCCATGCCCGCCCCCCGCTACCCCCTCCAGGCCAGCCTCTCACTGTGGGAGACTGCACTGTCTTCGGCGAATGCCCACAGCAGATGCCACGCAGTTCTGAAGCAGGATACTGCTGTCTGTCGAGGGACTCCAGCATGCCTGACAGCAGAGATGATCAGCAGCAGGGGGCCAGTATGGGGACTTCCCAAGACAACTCGCAAACCAGGTGGGTCCAGTGCTCCAGTCTCAGTAGTGGAGCTCAGAGCCGAGTTCATGACGCTGTAGGACCGGAGGCAAGTTGCTCCTCTTTCTGAGTCTCTGTTCACCAGATCTCTGTGAAGGAAAAAGAGTGGGGCAGGGACATTTATCCTTTGGAGTATGATTTAGTGTGTCTGTTCTTCTGTTGGACGTTAGAGATTCAACTGAGGTGCAAGTCACATTGGTATTAAGAAAGACATTTTTCTCTCCTGAGAGGCTCTGACAGTGCCCGACTAATACAGAAGTAGAGGCTGACAGTCATCCATTGGATTGAGCACAGGGTCCCCAATGAAGGAGCTAGAGAAAGGACCCAAGGAGCTGAAAGGTTTGCAACCCCTTAGGACGAACAACAATATGAACTAACTAGTACCCCTCAGAGCTCCCAGGGACTAAAACTCCAACCAAAGAGTACACATGGTGGGACTAATGGCTCCAGCAGCATATGTATATCGGAAGATGGCCAAGTAAGTCATCAATGGGAGGAGAGGCCCTTGGTCCTGTGAAGGTTCTACGCCCCAGTGTAGGGGATTACCAGGGCCAGGAAGCAGGAGAGAGTGGGTTGGTGAGCAGGGAGAGGGGAGAGGGAACAGGTTTATTTTTTATTTTTTATTTTTTTTTTAGGAGGGGAAAAAGGGAAAGGAGATATCATATGACATGTAAATAACGAAAATATCTAATAAAAAAAGACATTTTTCAGTCAACAAGCATGTTCCTTTGTCTCCCCAGGGTTGGAGGTGGCATGGTACATGGCATGGGGTGGGGGTGGGGGGTCAATGACTGATAAGTTTGAGGGAGCACCCATGATCTCAGTTCCAGCTTGCTATGACCTTGGAAAGTCTTTGGCCCTCTCTGTCAGTACCTGAGCAGAGATTGAACTTATCTAAAGCCTCTGATATGGAGGAACTGCATTTATGTCCCCTAAGGGAGCAAGATCACAGAATGTTAGAAGACAGGGCTCAGGGACAGCAGTGTGCTAAGCAGCTGGGCTGTATACAGGGTAGTTCAAGGACAAGGACCGAGGTCTGATAACGTTTGCAAGGTTTGAGCTCAAGAGCATGGCCACTGTCCTTATAAGGACTATGCAGAGCTGGGCTGTGCTGGCGCACGCCTTTAATCCCAGCACTTGGGAGGCAGAGGCAGGCAGATTTCTGAGTTGGAGACCAGCCTGGTCTACAGAGTGAGTTCCAGGACAGCCAGGGCTACACAGAGAAACCCTGTCTCGAAAAACAACAACAACAACAAAAAGACTATGCAGAAGGAAGTGTGACAGATGAGAAGACACGTTAATGTGCCCTGTTAGGTCCCCTGGACAAATTCATCAGGGGAGTGGGCTGCTGTTCACCCAGAAACAGTATCCCTTCCCCTGGTAGGGATGGCAACTGTAGGGGAGCAACTGTGTCGGTTGGCATAGAAAGTCCGGGCCCCTGGGGGCTCTGGGTCTACTCTGGGTAGCATCACTCATGGGGTCAGTGAGCAGGGGCTAGCCCGACATCCCAGGTGATGCTTCCAGATGCCTGAGAAGTTCAGCTCTCAAAAATGAAGAACAGCGTCTTCTGGTTTTCAAAGTCTTATTCCACTAAGTGAGGGCTGGTGAGTTTGTCCAGAGGACCTAATGGGGCATGCATGTTATTTTTTTCCATCTGTCCCATCTCTTTCATTATAGGAGTCAGTAGCCCCAGTGTTTGCTGAAGTCCATGTATCAGGTCTATGTTGTCAGGGACTTGGCCACTAGGGAGGAGTTTTGAACACCTGAGCTCCCAGGCCCTAGGCCTGCCTCACTGATAACACGGATAGAGGTAATCAAACTTGGGGCCAGCTTCCGCTTGGGCAGCAAAGGACTCTGTCATGGGAAGGAACACAGGTTGGGGGGGGGGGCTGCAAGACAGATAGGGACTGGAAGTCAGGCTTAGAGTGTCAGCTCTATAACCCGATTTCTGAGCAACTTTGGGTAAGTTGTTGAACCTCTCCGAGTTTCAGTGTGTCTCTCTATGCACTTGAAGATGACCTTGACCTTGATCATATATGAAGATGGTTCCAGAGATCCAGGGGCACACACACCACGGGCACAGTAACCCCAGAACGAACCCCAGGGCATCCTGGCAGCAGACTGCAAAGCTTAAGACGAGCTCTGGTCGGGCTCTGCTCCTGACTTATCCTGTGACTCAAGGCAAAACATACCCTTTCTGAGCCTCGGTTTCCCCATCTGTCTAACAGGGGAGGTGACTATACCCTGGCAACCTTGCAGTGTAGCTGCAAGAAGAGACCATTGATCTCTTATTGAAGTCACCGAAGCTGCCACATCTGTGGCCAGGCACAACTGCTTCTGGGTAGGGTTGGTGGTGCCAGAAACCTGCTATAAGCTGCGAGATCCCTGCGTCTTCTTTCCTCCCTCAGCTGCAGAGGGGTTGGCTGGAGGCAGAGGAACAGGCATTGGCAGCTAGAACTGGTATGCCTCTTGAGACTCGGGCTATAGGCCATGCCATCTACCAGAGGTTTTTACTGAGCATGTCCTGGGCGATTAGATCTTGGCCATGTCAAGTCCCAAGTTTGGGAGAAACACTCCAATGGAAGAAAGTCCTCAGAGGAACCCAAGAAAGAGACAGATTTGAAAGGTTATGTGTCCCAGGGAAGTAACAGGTGTGGGCGAATGCAGGAGTGGCCATCAGACCAGTAGATGGGGGCCAGGCTAACTCATGGGTCTAGAGAGTCTGTTGTGCCTTACTTGTGATGGACAGGCCTCAGGCAGCCATCCAGAGAGGTAGAAGAAGCAGATAGGTGCATCCCTTCATCCTTGGAAGGTTCCTGAGCTACTAATAGTGGGTGGTAGTACGTGGGAAGTAAGGGATAGATATGGTGGTGGCCACAAGGGGGACTACTGGACATGAGGTAGCTGGGAGAGGTGAGGCAGAAAATTGGTCTATAGGGTTGCTACCTCCAAACTGCCCCCAACCCCACACACAAGAAATGCCTGCTATGCGCTTAGCTCTCGGCCTGAAAAAAGCCAGTGTGGAGAGGACGCTCCCTGAGATGCCATCATGGAACACAGTCCAAGAGGCTGCAGCAAGCTAGGCAAGAGAGGCTGTTCTCCCAAACAAAGCTTGCCAAGGACAGCAGGGAGAGATCATTCCATCTCAGGGACAAGCTAACCTTAGGGGAACAATCAGCAAGGAATGTTACCACAAGGTACAAGTGTCCTCGGCACTGGGAACACTCAGGGCCTTCCAGGTCCCCCTGCCCCCTCCTCCAACTTGTTGTACCAAAGGTGGGGCCTGCTGCTGAGGCCTGTGTCTCTCTCTCTGGTGTTGTGGCCTGTGGCTGCACGGCACGTTAATTAAAAAGGAGGCAATGTATAAATGAGATATTTATTGTAGGAAGGAGAAAATAGGCTGGTCAAGTAGAGAGAAGGAAAGGAGAGGAAGAAGAGAGAGAAAGAGAAAGAGAGAGAGAGAGAGAAAGGGAGAGAGAGAGAGGAGAAGAAAGTAAGAGAGCAAGAAGGCAAGAGAAGAGAACAAAGAGCAAGAGAGGAGAGGAGACAAGAGAAGAAGAGCAGAGACAAAGAGCAAGAAAGTGAGGAGGAAGAGCAAGAGAGAAGACAAAGAGCAAGGGAGCATGAGAGAGGAGGGGGCAAACCGCCCCTTTTATTGTATGGGGCAGGGCATGTCTGGCTTGTGGTCAGATGACTGGGGATAGGGTCCAGCTAGAATGCTGGGAGCTTGGGGCACTGTCTGCCTGATAGAGCACACATCTCCTGCGGGGGCAGCTGTGAGGGGTTGTGACTGAAACAGGAACCAAAGACTCAGGAGTTATGGCCAAGCTCCTTCTGCCCCCTGCAAGCAGAAATTGCCCGCAGAGGCTCCAGGGCTCAAAGCCAAATACTCTACTGAGCTTAAGTTACCTGAGCAGACCACTGCCCCACACCACCCCACACCAACTCCCACTGTCTATTTGCCTAGCGCAGAAGTGTGGCTTGTCTTTCTTTTCTTCATGCCTTGGTATCTCTATTGTTTTCCTTCTTTGTGACATACTCATTTACTCAAAATTATGTATTGGTGATTATTTAGGAATTGCAGTAAACACTAGAGAACATCATAGACTACAGAGCAAGCCTCTGCATTAAGGAGTTTACATACATGCCAAGAAGAAAAACATTAATAAACAATTATGCAATTAGTCATTAAACTTACAGCCTACCAAAAAAAGTAATTTTAAAATGTGAAGAAAAAATGCTGATGTGCATGTGTGTAGTATGTGTTACGTGTTGGAGTGCATATAAGTGTGAGTGTGTGTGGTGTGTATGAGTGTGTGTGTGTGTGTGTGTGTGTGTGTGTGCATGTAGTAGGTATTAGTTTGGCTTTCATGAGGACATGGGTTCTGTACCCAGTGCCAAAGGGCCTGGGAGGTGGGGCACTAATGAGATTGCTCAGCCAGAAAAGTTGCTTGCCACCAAACCTAACAATTTAAGTTCAATCCCCAAAACTGAAATGGTAGAAAAAGAAAACCAACCACTGCAGGTTGTCCTCTGACCTCCACATGTACATTCCCTAAACGTACAAATAAATTTTTTAATATAGTAAAGAAAAGAAAGGGAAAAATCCTAAGGGCCAGGGAATTACACACCGTATGAGGTAAAGATGTCGACTGTAATGCTATGTTTACTTTGCCACAATAAAAATTGTTTTTAATGTTGGTAATAAAAAAAATAGAGGTAATGTAAAAGAGATCCTACTTAGTCTTGGGGATTAAAGAAGACTTGAATCTGAGACATGAAAGACAAGCAAATCTCATTAGGCACAAGTGTTCTATGGAAAAGTGGGGAGGACCTTGGTGTTCAAAGCCAGCGGGAACACGACAGAGCTGGAACTCTAACAGCCATAGAAGTAAAGGTGTTGGTATCCAGAGAACCCAAAGGACAATACCTGTCAGGGAAGTAAGGGTCCTCGAGGCAAACCAGATATATGAAAGCAATTTGGATGTCGTCAGACTAATCCAGGCCAAATCTGAGTCCTTGTAGGTTCTCTGCTTGTAGGTGCTTGTAGGTGCCTGGACCAAAGTTAATCACTGTGCCCTCAGGCAAGCCCTTCTGAACAACAGATACCCTCCCAGGTCAATGGGTTCTCTCAGGTCTCAGTCTCACCCATTCTGTTATAACACAGAATCAATCTATTCTAACCCAAATACCTCCAGGGAAGGGGAATTTGCTAAACTAATGTGTTGTCTCTGTAAGGACAGTGGTGGTAGGAGAAGGTTCTGTTTCACATTGAATCCTTTAAGACACTGCTGTGGTGCAGAAAGAATGGAAGGGCCAGGCAATGAGAAGGGGGGCTGTGCGATGCTCTTTTAGGCACCAAGTGGCTGTCGCACTTATGGACTCAAAGCAGCTGGGATTACCTGCACAAGACAGGACCCATGGACATTCAGTCACAGGTGAGGGAGGGGCTCATGGGACCTGTCCCTCCTTCAGGTACTGTTGGCAGCTGATGGCTGCTGCGGGATAGGAAGTCATTGGCTTCAGTGGTACAGCTACTGGTGAGTTGTTCAAGCTGCAATGGATGTTCCACAACCCCAGTGTATAGAGTCCTGCTTAAACACAGTCGATCTACACACACACACACACACATACACACACACACACACACACACAATCATGATAGTGTGGGGCTGGAGAGATGGCTCAATGTAAGAACACGTACTGCTCTTGCAGAGATCCCAAGTTCAGTTCCCCACACCCTTTAACTCCACCTCCAGGGGGATCCTACATTTCTAGTTACCACAACACATACATAATTAATAACAATAAAAATCTTTTTAAATGATAGTGGGAGGGCACTTGTTGAAAAGAAAGACTTGGGGCAAGGGATGGGGATAAGATAGGGAAGGTGGTGAGTGTGACCAGAATGTGTGTGTGTGTGTGTGTGTGTGTGTGTGTGTGTGTGTGTGGTGTAAATACATATAAGATTGCCAATGGATACATTAATTTAAAAATTAATAATTAATTAATTAATTAAAAGAAAAGTATCTCCTGGATCACTGGCTATGGCTCCTGATAGAAGCATGTGTGGAAAACACTTAGAGCAGAGCGCCAGGAAACTATAAAGGCTATGATCACAGGAGATATCTGGGCCTTGATCTCTGAACTTCTACTCACAGAATGTCCATCTAAAGAGCTGAGTGGGCGGGTGGGGTTTGATTAATGGAGGCAAATGTTTCATAGAGTGAAACATACTGACTTCAAGGTGCACAGTGTGTGATCAACAACCCAAGTGGAATATAGGACATGTTCACCATTCCAGAAAAGTCCTTCATGCCTATCCACTTCTCTGCCTGTTTTCGAACATCATGCGTATGAGCCAACCCACACAGAACGTACCCTTTTGTGCCTGGTTCTTGTTGCCCTTTTTGCCTGAGATGTCATTTGTGTCATTAAGTGTTTCAACATTCTTTATTCTTGGCGTCTGCCACAATGAGTTTCTTCTTGATTCTGTCAAGGGTCATTTGAGTTTCCTGCTTTATTTGGTGTTTGTCACATCACCACCACCACCATCCTGAACTGCTGCCACCTTCTTCAGAACAAGTGTGGTTGTACTCGGGGTCCACTTGGTAATACAAGATCATCTTCCAGCTCCGGGGTCCTTAATCACATCCATAAAACCCCATCCTCCCCAAAACGTCATATTTCCAAGTTGCCTGTGATTAGGGTGTGGATAATCTGAGAGACATTTTGATTACTACCCTGGTCTTGGCTGGAGGCCTTAGTTCTTTGCCAAAGGTCCACTCTATGAGTTACTTGAGTGTCCTCACAGCATGGTGGCTGGTCACCACGGCTACTAGAGAGTCATCTGAGAATCATCCACATGTCTAGAGGCTGGGAAGACTTGGTCTGCTGAGAAGTGACCCTCTGGGACTTCTCAGCCTGTGTCTTTCTAAGGGCCTTCCCTGAACATTACCAATCATGCTCTCCAGGTAGGTGGAGACTTCTGACACAGTGTGTCAAGGATCCCAAGTCACATGTTTGGAGCGAGTCAGGTAGAAACTATTTCCTTTTCTGACCTAGCCTTGGAAGCTAGGCACTTACTTGCCTGTCATGCTTGTTAGAAGCTAGGAATTGGGCTACCCCTTATTAAGGGGTATGAGTGGGATTAATTAGACTTCACCGACTCTTGGAAGCAGTATTCAGAACTTACAAGATGGCCAGGCATGGTGGCACATGCTTGAAATCCCAGCCCTCAGGAGGCTGAGGCATGAAGGTTGTGAGGTCAAGCCAGGATGGGCTAGTGAGGGAGACCCTATCTCACAAAAGAATTCTCCGACATGCTTTCAATCTGTTATCGCAGTTTTTGTGACAAATCCTCCTACGTTTCATTTGTAGGAGAATGCCATTCTTTTACCTTCCTTTCAAAGGTGAAGAGGACTCTGACTTTAATCCAAATATTCGCTCTAGCCACACTGACATCTCTGGTCTCTGTGGTTTCCTGTGGCCAGTAGCCAGTCACTTCTGCCATTGTTCCTTTTATGTAATGTGTCCTTTCTCCCTGTCCTCCATTCCCTTTAAAATACTGTCCCCTTGGTTTTTTTGTTTGTTTGTGTTTGTGTTTGTTTCAAGGGGTTTGACCATGATGGGTTTGAGTGTAATTCTTCTTTCCCTTTTCTTAAGGCCCAGCTGAGGCTCAGTGACATGAAAATTCTAGATTTTCATGTGTAATTTGTAGGTTATTTCTTTTTAACCAAACTTAAAAAATATAGACATGGTTTCTTCAAATATGTCTCTATGCTCCAGTCTCCCTCTCTTTTTCTCAGGAATTCTAGTGTGCGGGGGAGGGAAATGTATATTGGAGCATTAAATATGTATGCATTACAAACATATGTTAAAGTATTTAATAGGTTACTATAAATCTCTTTATTTTAAAAGATACTGTGGCGTCACTGAAATGCAGTCACGTATATAAAATTCACTTGGTTAAAGTGTATGGTTTGTTTGGTGCCGTAGTCACAGGGATGTGTAACCATAACCACCACAGATTTTGGAATACTGTTTTCACCTGCACCCATAAGCCCTTTGATGCCTTTAATCTGAGGAAGCCACTAATTTGTCTCTACCGAGACGTTCTGCTGAGACGAGCTGATATCTGACCCATTGCCATTCCCTCTCACTTAGTGTTAATGCTTTCACGATTCACTGCTGATACAACATGTATTATACATCTCCTTCCCTCTGTGTGCATGGGATGGTTGTGAGACAGGCTCGCTCTGTGCCACCCAGGCTGGCCTTGAACTCAAAACAGTTCTCTTGCCACGACCTCCCAAGTGCCAGGATTAAAGGTGCAGCAGTTTTTCATTCCTTCTATGGCTGAATAATATTCCTTTATATGTGACAACTTGTTTACCCCGCTCCATCCACAGATGGACACTTGGGTGTTATAACTTACCAGACTCTTATGAATATTCATGTCTCAGTTTGGGTGTCAATATCTATTTTTGGTTCTCCTGGATATATTTTTATGAGGGAGTTGCTAGGTCAGATGAAATCCAATACATAACCTTTACATTTCTTACTTTCCTTTTTGAGACAGGGTGTCAGTATGGACTCTTAGCTAGCCTAGACATTTCTATATAGACCAGGCTGTCCTCAAAATCAGAGACCTGCCTGCCTCAGCCCCCCAAGTTGTGGGGTTATAAGAGTTCATCCCATACCCAGCTCAACACATACTCTTGAGAAGCAGGAAGAGAGAAGCTGGCGTCTGAGCAGTCGAAGCAGCAGGGCTCCAGGGCTTCCACATCTTTACCAACACACCTGCCCTTTCCTTACGGCAAGCCTGGCAGGTGTGAGCTGTTTTTTCTTGTGGCTTTGAAGCGTGTGTCCCAAGGACTGACGATGTTGAGTAACCTTTAAAGAGTTTGTCAATGTTTATACCTTCTTCAGAGAGACGTGTTTTCCATTCTCCTTTGTTTATTGTTGGTTGTGTTTATTATCAAGTGGCAAAGGTTATTTTTTGTTGGTTTTGGTTTGGCTTGGTTTGGTTTCTGTCTGTAGCCCTGGCTGTCCCAGAACTCAGTCTGTAGACCAGGCTGGCTTTGAACTCACACAGATCCACCTGCCTCTGCCTCCCAAGTGCTGGGATTAAAGGCGTGCGCCACCGTCAGCTGTGGCGAGGGTTCTTTACATGTTCTAAAGACAGGCCTCTTTACCACGTATCTGATTTGGAGAGTATTTCCTCTTATTTCCCTGGGTTAACTTTTTCAGGTTCTTGAGAGTGCCCTTTGAAGCTCAGATAGTTTTAATTTTGATTACATCTAATTTATCTGCTTTTGTTGCTGATATTTTTGGTGGCAAATAGAAGAAATCTTTGCTTAATTCATGGTTAATGCTTTTACATTAAATAATTGAGTTCACATTGAATAATTAGATCAAATAATTTATATTAGTTTATTCCATCTTGAGTTTGTGTGCACGTGCGTGCATGTGCATGCATGTGTGTATGTGTGTGTGTCTGTGTGTGTGTCTGTGTGTATGTCTATGTGTGTGTGTCTATGTGTGTGTGTATATATGTGTGTGTATATGTGTCTGTGTGTGTGTCTGTGTGTGTGTGTCTGTATGTCTGTGTGTGTGTGTGTATGTCTCTGTGTGTGTGTGTCTGTATGTCTGTGTGTGTGTGTCTGTGTGTGTGTGTCTGTATGTCTGTGTGTGTGTGTGTGTGTGTCTGTGTGTGTCTGTATGTCTGTGTGTGTGTGTGTGTCTGTATGTCTGTGTGTGTGTGTGTGTCTGTATGTCTGTGTGTCTGTGTGTGTGTCTGTATGTCTGT
>JADRCD010201646.1:15249-25512 GCA_019843815.1 Montemys delectorum
TGTGTGTGTGTGTGTGTATGTCTGTGTGTGTGGTTGGCTGGGGAAGAGCTTTGGCTTCTTTCTTTCTCAGCTGTCTCAGCTTGTTGGAAAGATTCTTCTTTTTCTGTTAGTTTGTCTTCTCATCTTAGTGAAAACCAATTCACTGTAAACTCACAATAATCTTAAATTAATTTTTGAATTTTGCTCAACTGTACTTGTCCATGTGTCTACTCTACACTATCTTGTGCGCCATAGTTTTGATTACAGAGAGTATTCAAAATGTTTTGGAATCAGGAAAATTAAATTCTCCAAATTTGTTGTATTCTGGGTCTTGAATTTTCTTTTTTAAAAACACCATTATTATCATCATCATTATTAATTATTTTATGTATGTGGATATCTTGACTGCATGTATGTATGCATATGTGTGCCTGGTACCCATGGAGGTCAGAAGACAGCATTGGATCTCCTGGAACTGGAGTTACAGTTGTGAGCTCCCATGTGGGTGCTGGGAATTGAACTCTGATCCTTTGGAAGAGCTACCAGTTCTCTTAATTGCTAAACCATCTCCCCAGTTCCTGGCTCTTTTCAATTTTTGCAAGGATACTACCCAGGATTTTTATAGAGATTATATTGACTTTGGGCCAATATTAAGTCAATCTATCTCTCCTTTTATTAATTTTGGAGCCAGAGTCTCACAATGTACCCTAGGCTGGCCTCTCCATGATGCCAAAGCCGGAGCGCTGGACTATAGGTCCATGTCGTCATGAAGGCTGCAACAATTCTTTCTCACTCCTAAGGCTCTTCAACTTCTAATGTTCTGTCCTACTGAATTTAAAGTTTCATTCCTCTCTATTCCTTGGATTGAATACTTCTATTACTTGTCTTCAAGTTCACTAACACGTGTTTTCAATTTGAATCTGAGGCACCTGGTGAACCCTTCACTTCAGAGATTATATTTGAGATTGTATTCAGAGATTACATTTTATTGTTTTGTGGATGGGAATGGGGAGAAGGATCAGTCAGTGAGGATCTTTGCTGTGCAAGTGAGAGGACCTACAACGAGCTCTCCAGGACCCATGCAAGTCTGGGTGGGCGGGGCAGTCCACTTGACATCCTAGCATTCAGGAGGTAGAAACAGGGAATCCTGGGATAAGCTGGCTAGCTAGACTCACCCAATTGGTGAACCATCAATTCAAATGAGAGATCCTGGCTCAATGACTAAGATAAAGTTTAATGGGTGAAGTCACCCAGTGTCAACCCCTGACCTCCACATGCACCTACACAGGCATCCACCAACACATACTCAAGTACATACATACACAGACAGACAGACAGACAGACAGACAGACACGGACACAGACACACACACACACACACACACACACACACACACACACACACACGCACGCACAGAGAGAGAGAGAGAAAGGCGGGGGGAATGGTAGCTATTTCCCTTCCTCCTTTAATTCTCTAGTCTTAATAAGTACTTTAAAGCCCTGGTGGTATCTTCACTTCCATGTCTAAAAGAGAGGAAAGAAACTTTAAATTCAGTAGAACAAAAACATTACTGAGAGAAGCTGAAGAACTAAGTAGATGGCTTGGGAGTGAGAAAGTATTGCTGAAGCATTCATGATGGCGTGGACCTGTAGTCCCTGCCTTTCCCTCTTGACGGTGTCTACTTTCCGATACATAGTCATCCTTGGATGGACGGCTGTATCATGAACTGTGCATTGAAAGGACTGTGACAGGACTGTGACTGCTAGTCTGAAGGACTGACAAACACACTAGACTGGTGCCTTAGCCACCATGTATGCATTCCCCAGTCAGCTGTTTCTAGGAAATTCCACACTGAGAGTGGAATTGGGGTCTTCACAAGCCGGGCTCGGGGCAAGGATGACCCAGCATGCACGAGTGAATTACTCAACTGTATTCAAGTCCCAACACCAGAAAACAAAATAAAAATAAAAATTAAAAAAAGCCACCATGAACTCTGGAGTCTGCTCACCACCTGGGTGCCAGGTGTCCCTGTCGCTAGCTCGGTGGTCTTCCACAATTTATCTCAATACACTTCCATTACCTCATAAAATGGGGTCACGACCAGTTAAGACAGCTAAATGAACCAGTCCCATAATGTAACCGGAACATTATCTGGTATATACTAGTACCTCAGAAATGCTAGAGTTGGAGTCCCCTGTGCTGCCCAAGGCACTCCAACCACCCCACAGCAGAGCCCCTTGCCTGCCAAGGTCAGAGAAGTACAGACTGTGGTTGCCGGTCATTTCTTTTCTCTCTTCTTTGACTGGTGTGTACCCCAGGGCCGGGACCAACCCTGAGAGCTAGCGTCAGCACACAGCTGGCACAGTGATGGAAAGCTTCCCTCCACAGAGAGACTCATCTAGACCTGGAGGAACAGGCAGCACACATTCCTCCTCTCATCTCCCTGGGAGACAAGCAGAGAATCATCTTTCATCAGAGCTGGGGTTCCAGCCCACCCATGTAGCTCTGTGTAGATGAGGTGGCCAAGGCCCCGAGAAGAAAAGGAAAGCAGTCAGAGTCACGCATTTGGCACTTCAAAGAAAAACGGCCGTCAGTGGAGAGTGGGCGTGTCTTAGTGTTTCTATTTCTACACAAACATTATGACCGAGAAGCAAGTTGAGGAGGAAGGGGTTTATTTAGCTTATTTTCACATGGCCGTTGATCACCAGAGGAAGTCAGGACTGGAACTCAAGCAAGTCAGGAAGCAGGAGCTGATGCAGAGGCCATGGAGAGATGTTCCTTACTGGCTTGCTTCTCCTGGCTTGCTCAGCCTGCTCTCTTATAGAACCTAAGACTTCCAGCCCAGGGATGGCACCACCCACAAGGGGCCCTACCCATTTGATCACTAATTGAGAAAATGCCCCACAGCTGGATCTCATGGAGGCACTTCTCCAACTGAAACTCCCTTCTCTGTGATAACTGCAGCCTGTGTCAAGTTGACACACAAAACTAGCCAGTACAGGGCGATTTTCAGGTCATCTTTGGGCTAGAATTATGTCAAGGCTGAGCCTCACACACTCTCCCCTATGGTCCACCATCATGTCCACCCATTTTACCTATCATGGATGCCACATGCAGCCAAGCCTGAAACCCTTGAGCCCATCTGACAAAACCAAGAACTCTTGCAAGTTGTTTTTTGACTTCCACATATGTGTGTGCACATGCGTGCACACAAAGAAATACAAAGAAATACAAAGAAAGAGAGAAAGAGAGAAAGAGAGAGAGAGAGAGAGAGAGAGAGAGAGAGAGAGAGAGAGAGAGAGAGAGAGAGAGAGAGAGAGAGAGAGAGAGAGAGAAAGGAAGGAAGAAAGAAGAAAAAAGACAAACAATTTTGGAGTTTAAATAAAGGCAGCTTCACTAGGATTTTAGAACTGGAGTTCCAGCCTTTCTTCTTATTATCCATAGCATCTGTCGCAACACTGGATATCTGATATGAAGTCAGGAATTAGTGCAGATCATGAGACTGCCCATTCTCTACTGGCCCTTTTGTTCCCTCCCTGTCCCACTCCAATCACCAGAATGGCCCAACAGGTCCAGGATATGTATCTGGCTGGCTACAGACTTGAGCTCTGGAGCCCTCCTTGCTGAGTCCATACCTGAGTGTGCTTCCTCACTACAAAATGCGGACAGCAGCAGCATTTCAGCGGGCTGTTGTGAGGATGGATGCATCCCCACAGATGTAAAATGTGAAAAGATTTGCACAATACTCAGTGAGTGCTTGGTGCAGGAAAGTTACCAGCACATACCGTTCTTCTCCCCTCATGCTTCCCTTGCCCTCTCAGGCTTGGGATCCTGGCAACAGGCAAACTTGTAGCCTTATCTCTTATTCTAACCCAGGCCCTAAATTGTCAGTCATGAAAACTGGGAGGTCCTTTATCTGTGACATCTCAGAATGTGTAGTACTGGAGTAGAATCAGTCACATGATTCTGAGGTCACATGGTCAAGGCAAAGTCTGGGCCAGAATCCAAAGATTAATGTCCAGAGAACTCTGCCCTGGGTATGACCAATTTGCTATCTGACTCATTTGAGAGCTTGTAGTGTAACTTGATGATTTGTATATTTATTTCCTTACATAGACGATGGGATTTGGATTAACGAGGTTGAACACTCAGTCTGTGTACTGCCAGCTGGGTTATACGTGAACTGGCTAGATGGCTGCCCCACCCATGGAGATGGGAGCCAAGTCTTAGGGAGGATGCATGTTAGAGGGTGAGGCCTCTCAGTAAACAACGTAATCCTGCTAGGATCAAGTCAGTCAAGGGCCCCAGGATCCCCAATATGTTCCTTCTGGTGGCTTTGTGCATATGTTAGATCATGTATGCCTTCCCCTAACCCTTTCTCAGAGACTACATACTATCTTTACTTTGGCCCAAGGCCCTATCCATGAGCTGAGAACTAGATGGTCCACAACCTGGTCTGTTACCCGTGCTAGCTTCCCCTGCCCGACCCCTCGTGCCTCACATGAAGTAGTAACCATAGCTTCAACTCTACTCAACATTCTTCCTTTGCCCTCTCCAGGGCTGTCTCCTTGGCACCTCCCTCCCAGTAGCCTCGGACACACACATGCTCACCAGCCACTGATTATCTCTAAGCTACGTCCAGATTGCTCACCTCTGCCCAAATAAGCCCATATGCCATCTGGATAATAAAGGCATTAAATCAATACTCAGGGTGGGAAGGAGGACCCCCTAGAAGCTGCCAATCGCTGGGACAGAGAGAGAGGTTATTTCTAACTCTGAGAATAAGTACTGAGCTAAAATTTGGTTTCCTGGCAATTTCTAGTCCCTAAATGCTAACTGTCTTAGACCAGCCAGCCAGTTCCAGGAACTGTCACAGAGCTGTCACAACAGAGGACCCTCTCGGGGTGCTTCTTGGTGCAAGTAGGGTTTGGAGAAGAAGGAATCTGTTGGAGGAGGCTACAAATTCCCCAAGCTCCCTGAACCTCATCAATTTGGAAACCATACCTGGCCACCCAAGGGGGCGGAAGGCTGAGACTACCTTTGCCTTCAAGTGTAGACATTGCCACTAGGAAGCCACAATGAGCCGCAGTGCTTATCCCAACCACTATATGCCATTTCTTAGACAGCAGTGGGACATCAGAGGTGCTGGGGGATGGGGACATGACACAGGACACAGACCCTGTCGGTAGCTCTCCAGGAGGGAGGAAAGTCTGAAGGCTTTTAGTGTGATTGGGGTTGTCAATAGGGCCTGGACTCCTGAGGTCCTCCCACAGACCCCAGAAATAGGAAGAGAGTTTCTGAGTGCAGAAGTCTGTGGGTGGAATGAGAAGTGGGGGCTTCTAGGAGGGTCTCGGAGGCTCGTCACAAGGTTTCAGGATAAAGAGTGAAATCCATGAGTGTCCCAAGATGGAGAGCAGGTGGGGGGCATTTGGGAAAGAAGCTGTTAAGGGGTTAAAACTGGAGGAAGGCATAGTGATTTTGAAAATGGGGTGCTGGTAGTTTTCTGCCACCCAAGTTGTCAGGAGGCCCTCCCACAATCTCCTACCTCCAATACTGTCCCTGTGCCCTGCTTTTATGGGTAAAATTAGGGTTTAAAGTCTCTCCCTGGGCTGGCAAGATGGCTCAGCAGGTAAGAGCACTGACTGCTCTTCTGAAGGTCCTGAGTTTGGATCCCAGCAACCACATGGTGGCTCACAGCCATCTGTAATGAGATCTGACGCCCTCTTCTGGTGTGTCTGAAGACAGCTATAATCAATTACGCCGGAGCAAGCCAGGCCAGAGCGAGCCAGGCTGGAATGAGCTGGGCCGGCAGAGGTCCTGAGTTCAATTCCCAGCAGCCACACACATGATAGCTCACAGCCAGCTGTACAGCAACAGTGTACTCATACACATAAAATAAATAAAATAAATCTTTAAAAAAAAAAAAGTCTCTCCCTGCCAGGCAGTGGTGACATACGCCTTTAATCCCAGCACTTGGGAGGTAGAGGCAGGTGGATTTCTGAGTTTGAGGCCAGCCTGGTCTACAGAGTGAGTTCCAGGACAGCCAGGGCTACACAGAGAAATTCTGTCTTAAAAAAAACAAAAAAAAAACAAAAACAAAAGTCTCTCCCTGTGCTGGATGGGGTGCCTCCAGGCTCTCGTCTCAGCCAGGGAGTATTTTGGGTTTGGAGTTTAACTCCCTAGGGATAATTAAAAATGAAGATATGGTTGAATTTCTCAAGGGGGGCAAGGAACAGAAAGATTTAAGGAGAAACTGAAAGGAGAGGTGGGCAGGGGCTCTCCTGCAGCAGGACCCTTGTTTTAAAAGGCACTAAAGGAGTCCCTGCAGCTGCAACCATGCCAGTGTTAGGATGGGCATTAGAAAGCTGAGGGCAAGGTCCCTGGATGAGGGCTCTCAGAAGTCGTATGGGCAGGACGGATGAATCTGTGATGCAAGTGCCAGATAAACCTGTGTCCTGCCTCTGTTGTCAGAGCCAGCTTAAACATGCTAGCTCCACCTCTTGCCGGCTGTGTCAACAACAGAGCACGTCTGGAGCTCTCTGGGCCTCCATTCACTCATCTGGAAAATGGGGCTATTGGTAACACTGACATTACAAGGTTGAATGGAGGATACAGGAAACCAGCCCAGCCCATGTGACAAGGTATGTGTACTTAGGAACCCATGAAAATGGAACACCTCTCCAAAAGAAAAAAAAAATTGAACGAACAAGTCAATCTTCTGGTCCAGCCCAAGAAGCCCCAGGACAGCCTCTCAGGTATATGGCCCAGTAGCAGAAGCAATTTCTCCAAGGCTCTGTCAGGGATCGCAGCCAACAAGCTGTCTCTAGTACTGCACTAACAGGTCCCTGTCTTGCTTTCCGCCCCACTTATGTAAGAGACATATAGGTGGGCAGCTGGGTCCTGTGCCATGTAGGTCAGAGGTATCTGGGGCCACACCTTGCCAGGAGCCCCAAGGCGGGCTGGGGCGGGTCCCCATTCACGCCCAACCCTTGTGGCTCATCACCCAGAACCTGGGCCACCGAGACAGCCAGTTCTCAGATTCACCATGCCTTAGCTGCAGGAGCAGGGGGTACGCAGCCCTAAGCCTGCTGCCACAGGAAGAGGAAGGTGAGCTGGGTTTGGGGCAGAGCCTGCTAGGCATGTCCTCTACCTGTGAGTCTTCTGGTCGGGGTGGGGGTCTGTGGGATGGGAGTGAGGGCTGGAGAGTGTTCTCAGAAGCCTCGCTGAGACAAGGCAGTCCCTATAGACCAAGATGAAGCTGGGCTGTGAGGTCCAGTATACAATGAGATAGTATTGCAAAGGCCTCAGCCTTCTTTGGGGAGCCCCAGCATTTGGTAGCACTAGGGTCTGGAGAAACCATTCCTCTCTTTGGGATTTTTAGGGTGTAGGGTAGCACTGAGGTAACACGCCTCCATGAACAGCATTCTCGGGATTTCTAGGAGGCCCTTTTTCCTTTGCCTCTGAGCAGAGAAAGATGAACACTTCAGGTACCGAGGGTACTTGATCCTGACCTTGAAGAACAGTGGTCAGAAGTCTTTGCAAAGTGGGAGTCCTGGAAATCTGATTGATTTGCTCTTGCCCGTGAGCAGTTGGCTCTAAGGAATATTGAGCCCAGAGCCTCAAGGCAGCCACCTCCTGTGAGCTTGTGTTGTTCCCAGATTGAACGAACCTGTGGGTTTAGGAGGCAGTAAATTACAGTCAGGTGCCCATCCCCAGGAGCAGTGAGGCATGCCTCAAAGGAGAACAACTACCCTTCGCCCTGCTAGGCCTGGCAGTGACTCACCAAGTGTCTCTGTTACAGGGCGGTCTGGTCGAGTTGGGCCTCTCTGGGGCTGCGGTGGCTTTCCTCAGGGGACGCTGTGACACGCCCTATGAGGTTCTCCCTCTCTCCCTGGTGAGCTCGAGGGGTACAGCCACCCCACAGGGACCATGCCAGAAGTGCTTCTTCTCAGGTCTGCCAGCTCCATCCTGAGGACCGTGTAAGGAACCAGGGTCCCACCATCCTCCTGCCTCCAGCCCCATCGCCATCTCCCATGGGGCAGTACTTAGCACAGCACCTGAGTCCCAGACCTGGATTTAAGTCTTTTCCCCCTTCTCACTTACCCTCCCCACCTTACTGTCCAGGCTTCTCACTTCTCAAGAGATCCATGACAATCCACCAAGAATAATGATGACAGATGACTCTGTGCTGGGCACTTCTCCTACCTCATCTTCTCACGGTAGCACAGGGCATGGGTTCCAAAACAGCTCAGAGACACAGGGTGATTTGGCCGTAGCATCCACTTGAAAAGTTAGTTGAACCCTGGCAGATGGACAGATCCCATGCTAGGCTGTTTCAAGAAAACATTTATGGAGCTCCTGTTCCATCGCTGCTGAGGGCTACCTGAGAAGAATGGGTAATAAGAATATGTAAGAAATGGATCTTCACTTGCGAGGATTCACACAGAAAGCAAGGGTTCTCCTTTACGTATGTGTCACACACAATGAGGATGTGGTGATCCAACCAACGTTTACTGGGCTACCACAGTGATTGATGACTCGTGGCCAGAGAACAGAAGTAAATTGGGAATGACCCTATTCTCCAGGAACTTCTTGTGTTTGAGCTTCAAAAACCAATCTAGAGAGTGTTGGGGGGAGTGGGGATAGAGGAGGGCTTCCTGGAGGAAGAGTTAAGGAGGTTAGGAAGGCTCTGCCTCCAAATAGTTCCCACTAGTCTGCTTTGTGGCAAGCCTGGATGCCTACCTGAGGTGGAATGACGGCTAAGATGAGGGCAGTGAGTAGGCCCTGCCACACCTCTCTGCCCTGTATGCATCCTATCAAGTTGCTCAAACATACCTTGGTGTTCTTGTTCCCTGCACACCTGGGGAGGAGGCAAAGAACCCTGAGTCTGATTTTCTGTGAGACACACAACACTGTGCTGTGTGAGAAGAGTGCTGGGTGAGTGAAAGCAGCCAGCCTCATGCCATCTTGGGCTTCTTCCTCCTTGGAATTCAAAACACAGACAGAAGTGAGTCAGCTCGAGTGCTTCTCCCATTTTATTACGTGAGGAGACCTCCTCCTCCTGGAAACCTATTGGCTTCCAGCAGTGATTCCAGAAGAGTCTAACCTTCCAGAATGACAGGTGAAAATGACCGGCTCCTTTCCTCATTACTATCTATAGTGTCAGCTTAGCTGCTGGGCTCACTGCAGGTCACCTGTCTTTCTGGAAAGAGCAGAGAATCAAAAGGAAAGCCTCTATTTATTTTTTCCTTTAGTGCTGGGTATTGAACATGGGGCCTCACACATGCTAGGTGCATGCTCTGCCACCCCAGGACTCCAAAATGTTTTCGGAGAGTAGGGTTTTGAGAAAATTATGAGCCATTCCATTTGGGGATCTCTCTTCTGTTTTAACCTATAGTTCAAGCACACTTGGCTCTCTCTTGTTTCCTATTCTGCTATAAAAGTGATGCCTTTCTAGACATCAACACATGAAGACAAGCAACAAAATCTGAGCTTCCTCCAGCAATGACAAAGAAGCCAAGCTGTGTAAGGCTGGGGATTCATGGAGAAGGATCTTGCTATAACACAGCTGAACCCACTTCTGCCACTAGCTAGAACCTTGAGTGAGCAGGAAGGACAATAAATATATTCTAACTAAGGTGATCATCTTGGCTTTCAAGACCTTTGCAAGGGAATATCAGCAATTTAGCTGGATATTTGTCTCGAAAATCCCTTTTTGACTTTTTCTCTTAACCCAGGTACCCCAAATTCTTTAAGCCCAGGACAAGAGGGTTGAATATGACCTCATGGGTCATATTCAAGCATATGGGCCAGCTGCAAGGGTAAGTGAGGTGTTCTCTTCCAAGTCCTGGAGGAAGAACAGGGTCCACCTAAAGGGAGAGAGAATAGAACTGCTAATTCGTTGGAGAGTTCTGTACTGGGTGCCAGACCTCAGTAAGGGCCTGTTCTGGAAAGACCCGGCTTCTCCTTACTCTGTAACCAGGGCTCTGCTCTCATCAGGATAAGTAGCTTAGCCGTCTGGCTTCCCCCAGGTGGCTGTCTTTTCACTTCCTCTGTTTAGCTTTGTGAAAGCCAGAACCAGTTTGTCCAAATTTAATTAGGAGAGGAATGGCACCTGTACGTTTAATGGTGACAACTTAAAAACAGACCTGTTAAGATACTGGGAGATTACAAGTGATTCTGTGGTGGCTCTCTAGTCTGTGTTTTCAAAGATGGATCATCTCTGTGCACAGGGTTTGGCCCTCATGTCCAGGTTCCATCTTTGAAGGATACAGCTCTCCATGG
>JADRCD010201647.1:2122-16418 GCA_019843815.1 Montemys delectorum
TGTTGACATGAGACTAGCCAGCACACCAACAAATTCAATAATATGTGAAAAGAGAAAAGATTTCTAGGCAAGAAGCTTGGCTTCTATTCACAGTGAAGTGTACACAAAACCTGACATAGCTTTGTCTCTCTTAAGCTGCAGCACGTCTTTCCTTGTGTCTTCCTCTTAACCAAGTATTTTAAAACTGACATTTTAATTCTAAGTTCTTGTGTACAGTTATATAAATAATTGAATTTTCTAGTACACATGGAATCATCTGTTTCCCCCTTTGAGGGAAAGTTACTACATGGAGTTCTTTATAGCTCCAGGAGCTCTGCCCATTTTTCACAATCTGAAATGATCTAAAGGCCTTGCAGTCAGCGTTATCAATGCCTAAGTACTTCACTAATTGAGCAAGGAAAAGTAGATGGAGACTTGACATTGAATTCATTCAATTAGAAGCAAGGGATGTCCATAGGGCTGCTGGGTCAAAATTGAGTCAGCGACAATCTGTTTCTAACAGAAAGTAAACAAAAAAGTATATATATATGAATAATGATATATGATATATGATATATATACATATACATACATATATATACATATATATATCTTAGCCACCATCAGTGAATGACTTTCAATTCCTCACATTTCCTCATGGTTAACCCCCGCGCCTGCTTGCTACATTTCAAGTGTCTCTCCTGCCTCCCTGAATTTGAAGATAAGTTGCTTCTTGAGTGTGGCTTTGACACACTGGTTGGTAAAGCTAATGACAGCATGAGGTCTGTTCCTTTTTTTTTTCATTTTTTTTTTTTTATTTTTATTTTTTAGATAATTTCTTTATTTACGTGTAAATTTTCCCTTTCCCAGGTTCCCCTCCAAAAAACAAACAAACAAACAAACAAAAACAACAAGAACAAACTTCTTTTGCCTCCCCCCTCCCCATGCCTGCCACCCCACCCTCTCCCACTTATTGGCCCTGGCATTCCCCTACACTGGGGCACAGAACCTTCACAAGGTCTGTTCCTTTTGCTATTTTGTCTCAATAGTCCTGAGCAGCCTGGAAAGATCCTTAGAAAATTGTAGGAAATAGATGTCATTAAAATGCCTAAAGCATTTATTAAATAGAAGTTTAAAATCTTTCCCTGTGACATTTTACTTTTCTTTTGTATTGCAATTTCACTTGTATACGTCAGACTCGAGATTATAATTAAGGATATTCATTAGATAGAATATTTACATTGGACAGCAGCCTCCTTCCTATCACCTGTGAGTGCTGCCACCTTTTATGGTGAGTCTTCAAACTTCAATTAACCTACTGAAGATAAGTCTTAAGAATATGCCTAGAGGTTTATCATCTTGATACCGTCACATTGAAGACAGTCATCATAACAATGCTACTATCCCTTATTAAATTATAATTTATTTTGGATCTCAGTTTGTATATTATATGACATTTTTCCTTTCCATTACTTCTATTTTAATGCCTCACAATTTAATCATTCATATGTATTCTAGTAAAATCACATGAAAGAGATGACTTAAAATTCAATATTATACCTACATATTAAAGCATAGAGTAGTGAATATATTCAGATAGCTGAAACTCTTGAATGCCACAATCTTAAAGTGCAATGAAGATAGAAGTTTTAATTTCTGTCTTCTCTTGGAACTATCTTTATCACCAAAATGGAATAGTTATGGGTGCAGTTGGGGGAATGCCATTTGTCGCATTAGTCTAGAATTCCTTCTGTTCTGAAACAAATATCCAGACAGTATTTTTAGCCTGTATTGTACATAACTTGCAAAGATCTGTACTTGGATACATCCCAAATGCAAAATGTAAGTATAACTGTAGAAATAGGCTTTCTTATTTTAAAGAAAAAAGGCAGATCATCATAATTAAACAGAATTACATGGTTTTAATGAACTATGGCTTAATTAGTAGAAGCTGTGTTTGTAGAGTGAGGTCGTCTCACTGTTTATTCTTTAAGAACTGCTGGGAAACGTGTCACATACACTGGATATTGTGGTAGTTGCTTCTCCAATCAATAACCTAAGAGTTGGCTTTTGTCCCTTTCTTTCCCCATTGGTTCCAGTATGGTCCCTTGGAGCCAAACAGAACTTTGCATTCTAGAGTTCCTCAGAAGGTGACTTTCTATGGATCAGACTTTTCAGATCTTCATTCTGTTAGCTGGTATTATTTCAATAGGCTAAAGTGTTATAAAATAACTAAACATGAACAGATATTAACTTGTGAAAAGTGTGTATTTGTAGGTACTAAAAAGTGAAAGCCATAACTTACATGTATGTTAACCTACACTTTCAGGGACTTTGGTTAGCTAAGGTCACTAATTATGGCCACATACATGCATTTGGTGGGAAGATTTATAGATGACTTTGAAGTTGTCCTGAGTGTCAGAACTAACTCTCTCTCTCTCTCTCTCTCTCTCTCTCTCTCTCTCTCTCTCTCTCTCTCTCCCTCTCCCTCTCCCTCTCCCTCTCCCTCTCCCTTCCCCTCTCCTTCTCCCTCTCCCTCTCCACATGTAATCTTTTGAATGGTGATGAGGCATCAAAGGTAAAAACAGTGACCTAACATTCCTCCTTTTAGGATCCACAGACCACAGACCTATCCATCAATATATTAGGATACAGGTATTGTTACACTAATATGATTAATAAATATGTTTATAAAATTTGGTACTTCTAGATTAAACAACTAAAGAAAACAATTGACCAATAAATTAAGTATTATCAATAAAGTTACAAATATTAATGATGTTTGTTTAAGCAGAAAAAAATTATATTTTTTTTCTCATGTATCAGAGGAAAACAGTGCTGATGGAGCACTCAGGACCCTGTTGTCTGGGAACAGGGGTCCTGAAGACCTAACAGGTTCAAGGATATTCATCGTATTTTCCCTAAGGTGCTCTACAGTTTTATTTAAATTTAAATTGTTTTCTTCAGATGTAAAAGGTTTACAGCATCTACACACATTTTTTTAAAAGTTCCAACATACCTGGCCAAGGAGATGGTCTCTCTCTGTTTCTCACACTGTTCCTTGGTAGTCTGATGCAAGCAGCTCTGCTCTACCATACCATTCTATTGTGACATTCTGCCCCACACAGGCTCAGAAATTTCAGAGCCAGCCACCATGGATGAAAACCTCTGAAGACAGAGAGGAGAAAATGAAAGGGAACAGGTGAGAGAGAGAGAGAGAGAGAGAGAGAGAGAGAGAGAGAGAGAGAGAGGGGGAGAGAGAGAGAGAGAGAGAGAGGGGGAGAGAGAGAGACAGAGACAGAGACAGAGACACTGACAGAGAGAAGTTCTTGGTCATAGGGAGTGGTGCTATTAGGAGGTGTGGCCTTGTTAGAGGATGTGTGCTACTGTGGAGGCAGGGCTTTGACATCTTAAATGTTTAAGAGATGCTCAATGTCTCCTTCTTTGGCCTTCAGATCACAATGTAGAACTCTCAGCTCCTCCAGAACCATGTGTGTCTGGATGCCGCCATGTTTTCCACTATGATTATAATGGAATACACTACTGAACCTGTAAGCAGACCTAATTAAATGTTGTCCTTTACAAATGTTGTCCTGGCCATGATATCTCTTCACAGCAATGGAAATCCTTAGTAAGACAAGCATCAACATTATTAGCTCTGATCAATGAATTCAATCAATTACTGTTCAGACAAAATTCTGAAATGTAAACACAATCTACCCTAAACAAACAAAAAGCTATAATGATGGTAATAATATGACTTGACTGTTTTCAAGCCAGTGATAAATTTTCATTCATAAATGGTTGTACTAAACAATCCCCCAGATGATAAAATATGCCATGGAGTATTTATTATGTCATGGTTAATTCCTGTATCTGTTTCTGATTAATTGTGCACCCTAATATTTATTCCATTTCATTTCATTTCATTACTTGCAAAGTTTCTTTACACTTCACTTTTATTTCATTTCATTTCAAATTAAGAGCAGTCATTGGCAACAAATTTCAGGGATGCTGAAAATAAAGCGATTTAACCAATATGAAAATATGAACTCATTTTCAGAGCAAATGATTATCATCAACATTTCATACTCACTAAACACATTATGGTCATTTAGACAGGATCTTCACATATGCTTACCTGTCTTGCTTGTGTGAATCTTCCCAAGGAGATAACAATGCCCCCAATTAACTGATATAGTGACTGAAATTAGTCCATGAAAACATCAGACCCTAAATTAAAACCACAACATTTCCCTGTAGGTTATAAAATATTTTCCCACATCCAGATTAGGTATTTTCCTTCCTCACTTAATAGTCTATATCAATGAATTTTTTATGATGGCAGAAGAATGTGGGTTCATATTTTTCAGGTCAAATGATTAAATATAAAATAATTTATAGTTGGTTCCTGGAGGTTTCTGTTGACAATGTCTTTTTTAAAATAACCATTCTGAATAGCAATTTTCTGTCAAATTACCAATTTCTCCTCCCTGCAGTGTATTATAATAGCAGAGACAGCTCCTGGTGGAGTTGATTCAAATACTACAATATAAACAAACTGGACCTATTTAACACACATTCACTGTTTTTTAATTTTTTATGAGAGATTTCTCTTGGACAAAATTTAAATAGTAGCTCAGAGAAGAAAACCCGTGGAAGATCCATGATTCTCAACTTCTGGCTTCAAAATACTTAAAAACACTTAACAAACCATGATGTCTTTCTCTTATAGCTAAATATAAAACATCTGGAAGGAACTCTTTATTTCAAATAATCAATTCTGTGTTTTTCTCATATTGCCCTAAACTGGACAACTATATACTAACCCTGCCATTACCACAGTTCAGAGGATATTGTGGAAGAGAAGGCAGAAAGAGAGAACTGGCCCTGCCATTCCTATGCCAGGAGGTGACAGAGGTGCAGAAGTGATATCCTCACTTTTTGCCACCTGCAGCAGTTGCTGGAAGAGCTGGTCCTGGAGTCACGAGAGCTTGTAGGTTGGCCTTGTCCTTCACCAGCTGCAGCACCCAAGAGAACGGCTTTGCATCTTGCCTGGGCAGCTGGATGTGAGTACAGGGGTAGTGTGAGTGCAAGGGTCACCTGAGGCAGTCAAGAAAGCTGATCCAGGTCGTGAGAGTGGGAAAGCTGGCCCTGCCCCTCACTCATGGCAGTGGAGCTCCTGCCCCTTGCCTGGGAAACATGGTGGATCTGGCACAGGTGGCTAAGGCATAAGATCTGGTGTATGAAAGCAGGAGAGCTGGCTCAGCCTTTCACTTTGGGGTCCCTCACCTCAACTGGGCAGTACAGTGGAGTTGATTCTGGAAGCATAAATGCAGGTGAGGGTCTGAGGATATGAGAGCAGGAGAGGTGCCCCTGCCTCCTGACAGTGGTAGCACTGGGTGACCAGTCAGAGCAGTGCTGGAGAGCTCATCCTGGTGGTGTGGATAAGGAAGATCCTGCATCTCAGCCAGGAACTCGACCCAGATCCAGGGCTTAGAGTTGGCCCACCCCAAAATTTGCATCATCTGTGAACTATTGAGGCATGTGAAAAGGCCTGTCATAACTGGGAGGGATTCTGGTTAGGAGCCAGTATTGATGGTATCACAGAAACCAGAGATTTTAAATCAAGCCAACGACTCATTGCAATGAACATTTAACAAGTGAAGATGTGTAGACACAGGGGTATATATTGGGACATACTGGGACACACGACAGTTTCCACGATGAGATGTTTTCTGTGCTTTTGTTTTTGTGTTGTTTTGCTTGTGATGTTCATTTATTTAATTCTCAGGAGGTTGCAAGTGTGGAGGTGGAATCTAAAGGGACAGGGAGATGAGTGTGATTGGGGAAATGTTTAAAAAAGAAAAAAAGAGAATATAAAAGTCAGAAGGTGGAGAGAATGCTGTAAAATACTGGCTGTGGTCATGACCTGGCTGTCACAACCAGGAACTCACAGTAGCTATGGTTACCAAAGTGGTATAAGATCAAGCCAGCCAAAGTTCTACCATACATGAGTTGGAGGATATCCAGGCCCCACCCTTTACTTACGAGTTACTGGCAAGTGGATAGTTGCTGGCAGAGGGGCATCATTATTGAGGGTGTACCTGCTGATGGTTCCCCATGCTACAGTGGATGCTCAATGCACATGGGAATGGTACTAGCAGGAGTTAGTGGGCTATCAAAAGAGAGAGAGAGAGAGAGAGAGAGAGAGAGAGAGAGAGAGAGAGAGAAGAGACTACGAGGAGCAAATATTGGGGAGATTTGAAGAGGGGTGGGTATATATGTGGGAATATTCCTTGCATACATATATAAATTCTCAGAAAATAGTTAAAAGTTAAATTAAAAATTAAGTAATTCTTTCTTAAGCCCTTAAAATTTAGAAGAACTAGGGAAAAGAATGAAGGAAAATATATCTGGGATGATGTGTGCAGGTTGCTAAGTGACAAGCTAATGAACTGTAAGTGCTGGTTTAATAAAATGGTGGACTGGAATAAACTGAAACTTCATGGAGGAGAACAGATTAGATGTGCTTTGCTCTAAGAATCAATACATATCATATTCACATATGTTGACAAGTTTCCGTTGTGTTATTTCAATACCTCTGAGGGGAGATTTATTAGGAACTATTACTGAAATGAATTTTTAATGCTGAGATATTGATCCCACCATAAGGTATACACTGAAGTAAAACTCAGTTGTTGATTTTTAGATCATTGATTCAAAAGAGTGACTCATCGCTGTGGAGATTCCAGTGGTTTAGAAGCTTCAATAGTAGAACTCACATCATCCAATTACAGGAATTTACTCACAGCAGTAGACATCAATTAGATGGAGTAATCTGAAATACAATAAAATGATTGGTTATTTCTCTAATATTGTCTTATTTGACTCATAAGAAAATCCTTCATAATTCGTAAGCAGTAGTGTTGAGGCCAACAGTGTACATCTATGAACCTTTAGCTTAGCTTTGCACATGTATCTGTGCATGTCTGTAGATCGATCACATGTAACCAGAAATGACAAGGTCAACAGTGTTCATCCTTGAACCTTTACCTCAGCTCTGCACATGTATCTGTGCATGCCTGTACATGTCTGTACATGTATCACATATAACCAGAGATGGTGAGGCCAATAGTGTTCATCTATGTATCCTTAGCCTGGCTCTGCCCATGCATATATTCACCCATAGTTTCCTTAGAATTATTTATTCCAGAAACAAAATTCACCATTCTAGATGCATGAGACTATGTGGTCATTCCTTCAAAGCTCTTGAAGAACCTACTACTATGATATGCTTGTTCCATGTGCAGCACTGCCCTCTACTGGGCAAGGAGAACCCTTATGCTGTTAATGGCTTGCTGATCACTTAAGGACAGATTGGTAGATAATTCATGAATGCACAATGAACTACCAATGAAGAGACTGAACACATTATTATAGAATAATTTGTACATCTAGCACGCTAATTTATGTTGTGGGCTGTTTTGAATAAACTGATTTAATTTGAAAGTGAGAAGCCCATACATGATGTAAGGTTTTCACTCACATCATTTAAGATTTAAACGTGACAGGTAATTGGTGTAATAATGCATTAACTACTTACAGTATTTAGGACCAAGTCATATTGAGGAGGAGTAGTGTTTTATTGCTCTGATTCTTGCTTAGGAGGTGGGAGACAAACAGATTTTATTTCTTTTATGTTTGGATGTTGCAATGTTTGGCAGAGAGTCTAGAAACAAATACTAAAGTAAGACTTATTACTTCTTAATATAAAACAAAAAGGTCAGTGTGCTCCCAAACTTAAAGCTTAAGTCATATTGAGAAACAAGAGAAAATTATGATCATTTGAATAAGTATATTTAAACTATTTTAACATCCTGGACAATGTCCACATTAGATGACAGAACATTCACAGGTGACAAAACACCCACTGGGAAATAACATCTTTTT
Source organism: Montemys delectorum (assembly GCA_019843815.1). Classification (NCBI taxonomy): domain Eukaryota; kingdom Metazoa; phylum Chordata; class Mammalia; order Rodentia; family Muridae; genus Montemys; species Montemys delectorum. The sequence goes on from JADRCD010201647.1 coordinate 10,055, forward strand.
CATTGTTTTCACAATAAACATTTTGATGAAGTCCATGGTTTTAAAATGTTTTTGTCAGTTCAATATTGGTCTAAACAAAACTTAGAAGATAAACCAGCAGTTCTATAATATATCTCCTTATAATGCCTATGAAAATACTCCATAGAACTTGTTAAGTAGCAAATTGCTTTTTAAGAAACATGTAAACTAAGGTAGGATTTACATCTTTCTGTGAAATCTTGGAACAAGAAGGAATGTACTTATATGTCAAGGAGGGGCAAAGGGGACACAGGATATACTACTGATATATCTGGTAGATTACTCATTGGAAATAGTTTCTGTTAAATCACTCTTTAATTTAAAAAAAAAAGAGACACCTAAGAGTGAGTAGTTACTGGTTCAATCCAACAAGGACATCTTCTTTATGATGTCTGCCAAAGATTTTTAGCCATAATGGCAGTCCAAGAAAGTTGTACCTTAAGCAAGAGCATATTATAAGAGTTCCAGAGACATGGAACATAGTTTACAACTTCTTTAAGCATCATGTCTGCTGTGGTAAATTGGAAGTTTCTTATATTGTGTCTGCCTACTCCATTTTCCTGACCCTACTTTAAACACTGTGACACACTAAACTCCAGTGAATGCCTGGGAAGTGAAGAATGCACCACAATCAGTCACTCAACACCTAAAATGGTTTTCCATTAAAATGCTTTAAATCTGAAAACACACATCATTGACATGAGACCCTGGAGATCCTGCTTCTGTTGACTTTCCAGGTGTATACAATGGTGGTTGATGTGCACTCTGTGTGAATTACAACAGTCACATTGCTAGGTACCTGCTTCACTGAAACTGGAATTCCTGTTTAGTGAACATGAGAATATGGAAATAATTTACATGATCTGTAAGAAGTATGGATATGAAAGTCTCTTTTTCATAATCTCTAACTAAAATCCAGCATGTCTTTATTTACAAATACAATAGCACAAATAGGAGAGACTCTACCACATATAAAATGATCTTTATCTTATGTCATATTTTACATGTTGCAGACACTCAAATTGTCACTAAGTCACAATTAATTTAAATGGCAGCAGTCACTAGAAACAGTACTGGAGTTAATTACCTGACATCAGGTAATAAAAATCACAATGCAGCACATGCATCTTCTTGTTTATATTTGCAATGATGGCATGATTGTGTTTACAACTGATTTCTTCATCATCACATTTAGAGTCTTCTATTTAAGAATATTACAGTCATGCAGCATTTCAATTGAAAAAAATTAGAAGGTTTGTGTAAAAGACTATCCTTGAAAAATCAATGAAAAAGTCAGTGGATGTAACAGAAAGGAAATAATAAACTGCTGAGAACTGAAATAAAAGTTGAGCTTTAAAGAAGAGACAGATAGATGGAGAGAGATGGTTATTTCTATTTATGTTTATATATGTCTGTGTAAATAAATTCCATGTGTGTGTTGATGCCCAAGGAAGCCGGAAGAAAGCAGTATATCTTCTGAAGTCGGAGATACAGCCATCCGATTCAGGACCTAAGAACTGTACTTAGGTCCTCTGGAAGAGCAGCAGGTGTTCTTAGCTGCTGAGCCATCTTTCTATTCCTTCAGAAGCAAATTTTAATAGATACCAAGGAGTGTGTTTGTGAACTTTACATTTCCTTAAAATAAGAATGAATATGTGTAGGCATGGAGACCATTAAAATGTGTAATTAAAAATGTGATTACAGAAAAGTGTACCAAAAATTTATGATGAATGTGAACTTAAGCAATTAGGGAGAAAAAAGACCTAGTAAGAAGGTATCCCAGTGAGACATGGGCTATCACAGCATCGTCAGGGATGAAGTTGTGAATGAAAACATTAAAGGGCGATTAGTAGATTCATGTAAGTAGTGGGAAGCTCAGGAGCTCAGAGGACAGACATAGATGAGTCAGACACGGCAATGATGCATTTAGAAAACAATCAACAAGTTTGATCTATGTGTGTGTGTTTAAGTCAAATCTTAATACTAATAATACATTTGCACTGATCATTTGAGGAATGAAAATTGATTATATTATGAACGACTTAAAACAAGATTATTTGGGGGGACAAACAAACATGTCTGACATCAAACTTGTATGCTGTTGGGGATTATTTTGGACTACTGACCCTTGCTGAGCCATCATGTCTAGTTTGTAGAGTAGACTGGAACCCAAGGCTTTGTGCATGCTGGATAAACAGCCTACCACCTAGCTATGCCCCTAGACTGAAATGACATAAATCTCTTGAGAATGACAATGTTACCAAAACTGACAGAAAAAGAAATTGAAAACCAGAAAAGCCTGACACCAAGCACTGTGATAAATTATGCGCTAAGCATCTTTGCACATTTAAAACTCCTATTTTTCAAAGTGTTGCCATCTGAATAATTTTCTGGTCTTTGTCACACATAAATCTTGTGCTTGGGAAGTCTATGTTAAAAGTCAGTATGTTTTGTGGGGAAAACTTACAAAAAGGGAAGATGTTTAAAGAATAAGGAAAATAAAATGAAGCTTATACAAATTGGAATGAAATGAAGTTACAGGACTCAAAAAAGTGAGGTTGAAGAGAAAATTATAAACCGCACTACAATGTTAATAAATGAGGTGGACAAAATGAACTTTAAAACATATCAGAATATAAAAAGACCAAACATAATAGGAGTAAATCAGGAATCCCACAGATATTGTGGAGCACCATCATTGTAGAACACAGCTTTGGCTGATTTATTTTTTAAGTAGCAGGGAGCGCAGTTTCTAGTCTGGCAAGTTTTAAATACCAGCCTTTCATAGATACAGACTTGCTTAAGTAAAGAAGTGAAGGAGACTCAGTGAATATCATCAGATAGCTTTTATCTCTGACCCACAGTAATCAGCAGCAAGGGTACTCAATTTGCTTATTTATTCTTTTATTTCAAAACATATTTATTTGATAGAATTGCATATTATTGTAAAGATGTCAGTTCTCTGCTGTTTAAATTTAACACAATCATAAACAAAATTAAGAATAGGCCTTTTGGAATTAAACATTTGACACTAAAATTTCTGTAAAAATAAACACTCAAGCATTGAAAAAATTAGAATACTGTAAACTAAATTTATCAGAGTTTAAAACATCACATGATCCCGGTAATTAAAAATCTGTTATTGGTATAGGAACAAAGAGAGTAACAGAATAGAAAACAAAGATGCTAAGTGAATCTTCATAGCTGTGGAAATGTAAAATGATTTTCATGAAATAGAGATAAAAAAGAAATAGAGGTAAAAAGGTCTATCTTCTGTGAATACTAAGAGAGGAGTCTGAGTGAGGGAACCATGTGAAATGCTGAGGTCTTATGACTCAATTCTATATGTGTGAAGTTTACATTGGAAAAAGTGCATGGGAGACAGGCTGCAGAAGAAGCAGAGCAGCTGGGATAGGATCCTTAATGCCTTTACTTGTACCCAGGAGATAGGGCTTTCCCCAGCCCTCTGTGCACTGGTCTTGCCAGGAGAGAGCTTGTCTCCCAGGAGTGGTGACACAGGCTTACAGACCAACAGGAGGAACAAACTCCAGCCAGAGACAGCAAGCACTTCTAACAATAGAGATTACCAGATAGTGAAAGGCCAACACAAGAATGTTACCAACAGAAACCAAGACTACTTGGTATCATCAGAACCCAGTACTCCCACCACAACAAGTCCTGGATACCCCAACACACTGGAAAAGCAAGATTCAGGTTTAAAAGCATATGTCATGATGCTGATAAAAGAATTTAAGAAGGACATAAATAACTCCCTTAAAGAAATACAGGTGAACACAGGTAAACAGTTGCAAGTCCTTAAAGAGGAAACACAAAAAGTCTTTAAAGAATTACAGGAGAACATAACCAAATAGGTGAAGGAATTGAACAAAACCATCCAGGATCTAAAAATAAAGAAATCACAAAGGGAGATAACTCTGGAGATAGAAAACTTAGGAAAGAAGTCAGGAGCCATAGATGCAATCATCACCAACATAATACAAAATATAGACCGGAGAATCTCAGGTGCAGAAGATACCATAGAAAACATTGACTCAATAATCAAAGAAAATGCAAAATGCAAAAAGATCCTAAATCAAAACATCCAGGGAATCCAGGACACAAAGAGAAGATAAAACCTAAGGATAATAGGTATAGAAGAGAGTGAAGATTTCAAACTTAAAGGGCCAGTGAATATCTTCAACAAAATTATAGAAGAAAATACCCCTAACCTAAAGAAAGAGATGCTTATGAACATACAAGAAACCTACAGAACTCCAAATAGTTCAGACCAGAAAAGAAATTCCTCCAGCCACAAAATCGTCAATACACCAAATACACAAAATAAAAAAAAAAAAAGAATATTAAAAGCAGAAATGGAAATAAATCCTTTCTTTCCCAAGTTGCTTTCGGTTGTGGTGTTTTATCACAGCAATAGGAACCCTAACTAAGATACTAAGTATTTTTGTACTGGGACCATATCTTTAACTCATGATTTTTGGGACACACCTTAAGTCTAAATCCATAATACCTGATCTGATTTTAATTCCCTTTCAAAGATCCTACCTTGAAATACCATCAACATATAAAGTTAAAGATTAAGTTTCTAATGTGAACTTTTTAGAGACATTCAAATACAATAGTCGTTCATTTCCATAGGGGGCTATATAATTCAGATTAAAACATTTAAACCATAATTTGGAAGTAAAACAAGGGAGGCAGAATGGGACTTTAAGACATGATTGTGTTTTGGTTGGTCTCCTAAAAATAATAATTTGCCTAAAATAACTTCATCATGAACCATGTCCTTTCAATTTTGGACTGCACATAGCAGTATCTCCTCAAAGAAGGTTTTAGTCTAGTGGGTTTTACAAAAGTAGCTCCATTCTACTCTCTGTATTAAAGGCTGTGATTTCCTACACCTTTTAGTCAATTTCAGATGATTTCAAATTATAGTTATGGTCTTCGAGCTGTTCTCACAGTTAAACTAGCTTTTGTTAAAATATTATCCCATTTTCACCTGACACATCAACAAACATTATCAACCACAGAAATTATAGAGATAAAAGTCCTCTTAGCTCCCATCTTTTTTTTTTTTTTAAATTAGGTATTTTCTTCATTCACATGTACACTTTCTCTCTCCCATTTTCCCCTCCAAAACAAACAAACAAACAAACACAAGAACAAACTCCTTCTGCCTCCCCCCTCCCAATGCCTGTCCCCCCACCCTCTCCCACCCATTGGCCCTGGCATTCCCCCACACTGGGGCACAAAACCCTCACAAGGCCGAGGTCCCTCACTCCTATCGATGATTGAATTTGCAATCCTCCACCACATACCTGCTGCCAGTACACTCAATCCCACCCTGTATAGTCCTTGATTGGTGGTTGGGTCCTTGGGAGCTCTGAGGGTACTAGTTAGTACCTCCAAAAAGAAACTGGAGAGAGTATACAGTAGCAGTTTGACAGCACATCTGAAAGCTCTAGAAAAAAGGAGCAAATTCACCCAAGAGGAGTAGACAACAGGAAACAATCAAACTCAGGGCTGAAATCAACCAAATGGAAACAAAAAGAACTATATAAAGATTCAGAATCAACCAAACCTGGAACTGGTTCTTTGAGGAAATCAACAAAATAAATAAACCCTTAGCCAGACTAACTAGAGGACACAGAGACTGTATCCTAAGTAACAAGATCAGAAATGAAAAGAAAGATGTAACAACAGAAACTGAGGCAATCCAAAAAATCATGAGATCCTACTACAAAAGCCTATACTCAAAAAAACAAAAAACAAAACAAACAAACAAAACAAAACAAAACAAAACAAAAAACCTGGAAAAACTGGATGTAATGGACAATTTTCTAGACAGATACCAGGTAACAAAGGTAAATTAAGATCATATAAATGATTTAAAAAGTTCAATATTACCAAATTAAATAGAAACACTCACTAATAGTCTCCCAACCAAAAAGCCCAGGACCAGATGGGTTTAGTGCAGAATTCTATCAGACCTTCAAAGAAGACCTAATACCAGTACTCTTCAAACTATTCCACAAAATAGTAACGGAAGATACTCTACCCAATTCATTTTATGAAGCCACAATTACTCTGATACCTAAACCACACAAAAACCCAACAAAGAAAGAGATCTTCAGATGCAAATATCAATGCAAAAATACTCAATAAAATTCTTGCAAACCAAATCCAAGAACATATCAAAACAATCAACCATCATGATCAAGTAGGCTTCATCCCAGTAATGTAGGGATGGTTCAGTATATTGACATCCATCAATGTAATTCACTATAAAACAAACTCAAAGGAAAAAAAACACATGGTCATTTCATTA